>CAMXCT020001072.1:0-182497 GCA_947184155.2 Cladocopium goreaui
CGAAGACGCAGTAAATGTGAGCCATGTTTGAAATCCTTGATTGATGTCAACAATGTCAACACCAAGATCCTCGAATGCAACCTTCAGTCTGGCCGCAAGGAGTAGTACGGACTTCCTGGCCTCCAATGTGGGAGCTGAACGCTTGTAATGGTCCTGGGTATTGGCGGAGCAATTAATGCAATGGGTCGGTCTTGACTGGCATGTCTCGACCTCATCCATCGTCGCCGCATTTCTGCAGCTTCCGCATAGGATGTCGGAATTCTCCTTGTCGATGGTGAACCACATGCATCGATCGGAGACAACTGGTTCCAGCTCATGGGTGCCGACTACTGGTTCAACCCAACTGGTCTTGAACCTCTTGTCCTTTGTGAATCTGTTGACGGCGGTTCCAGGGCCTCGCTGGAAGATTGTTGTGTCATCATTTGCATAGTCACCTGGGGTCATCTCGCCGCTCGCAATCCTGAACGCTTCAGTCGGTCCAGTCATATCCTCCAACACTTTGGTGTTGATGCCAGATTCATCGGGTTTGAATGCTCCCTCATTGAGGACGGATACATATTCCCGGTTCGTGGCACACATGAGGAAAACTCTTTGGCGAAATAGATTCTTCTCGATTACAGACCAAATTGCCGTCTTTCCCAAAGTCCCCTTCTTGGTCGTACTCAATATTGGATATTGTTTTCCAAATTGTGAATACATCGACCGCCACATTCTCTGGTCCGATGTCACCAAGATCCCTTGGAGCCTCATCTTCTCAATCAGCTCATCTGCGAGTCTTGACGTGACAGAGTCCATACCGTTGAACATGGAGTCATTGTTGATGGCGACCATCAGAGGTCGGGATGTGACTTGGTCAAGATCGAGCACCCCTTTGACAAACTGATTCTTGAAGTCGTTTTCAAGCATGACACAATGAGGTGGTTTTTGTTCATGAAGGAATTGCAATGACAACCAAAGGTGAACAGTTATCTGGCCATCGTCGACGGCATCAGTGCTGAGATGTTGCTTGACCTTGTCAAGCGTGTCCAGGAATTGCTGAAGTGGTCGCTCTGATTCAGAATCATGGATCTTGAATACTTCAACACTTTCCCATCCCATGTCAGCTAGTCCCATTTGGATGCCATGCGTCCCACTTTGGGTTCCCACGCGGAACATCAGGTCGGTGATGAGGATGGTCGTTCCAGTCCTAAAGTCACCTGCCAACATGTCATGATCTCTTGGACCGTTCGGTGCTTCGATGATCCTGCAAGCAAGCGGGTTGGTGATCATCTTCTTGATGCGGCCTAAGTCTGACTGGTTGGCGACGTTCACGTCGTGATGCCCTAGCATCATGAGCATTCCTGCTGTTGACAAATAGCATCCAGTCCGTGTCAGCATGTACTTGCGGACGATGTGGCTGTAGCACCTCAGCCAGTCCTTCTCGGATATAGTGGATGCAGTGTCCTCAGTTACGACCCCCGGATTGCAAACTCCGAAGACCATGCAGGCATATGCTGTCACTCTCCTCAAATATTGTGCCCAAGGTGCTGATCCTGATGTGCTGGCAGCTTGAGCTGCGGGACCTTGGACGATTGATAGAAGAAAGTGATCTCGCTCGTCCATCCATGCTGAAGTGATGAACTCGGAATTCCTCTGATCGGGCATTGAGGATGTTCTGAAAAGATATCCGTTTGGTACCCGAGGAATTACCCAGTCCTTTCTCGCAGGAGGTGTAGATGGCCTTGCCTTCGATGGTGGAGCCTTTGGTGGTGGTGTGCTCCCAGCTGCAGAGCTGTAACCATCGTGTCCACCGGCGGTGGAACTACTAGGCCCAGTCTGTTGCTGTTGCTGTTGTGCCCGCTGTGCATCGGCTTCCCTCTGCTGCTTGTCATTCATCAATCTCTCGGCATCAGCGGGATGTCCCAGCCATCGATGTGGGAGACCTCTGTGGCCCCTTGGCCCATCTGGGTAGTGGCAGTGGTCGTCACATAGTCGCGAATACAGGAAAATGTCCTGTTCCGTTTCTCCACCTCCTCGAACATGCCCTGGTCGGCCCTCTCAATGTTGTAGCCCCCCAACTCCCATAGGTCGTCGCGGAGGTCAATGGCCTGTTTCATTCTGACCAGATCAGTCTTGATGATCCCGCTCAGGTATGACATTGATTTGAAGTTTTCCAATCGTGTCATCCACTCATGTAGCATCTTGGAGATCATGAGAATGGTTTGTAGATGGACAACAGCTGCCGTCCGTTCCAAACTGAGATCATAATTCATCGACATCCAGTCTTCCAGGACATTCTGGACGATGATGGTCTTACCCTGGCTGCTGGTCGCTCTGGCATTGTGACGTCGGAGTGCGTAGCCAAGGCTGTAGCTCTCCTCGTACATGATGTTGACCAGATACTTGATGCGTTCTTCAACTTCACTTGGTTCAGGTGCTTCTCTCTGCATCACTTCAAATGACCACTTTTCCCACTTTCGACGGGCGATCTCCTCGAAGTTCGTCCTCTTTCGGATTTGGTAGCAGGAACTTCCATACGGAGGGTACGTCTGGTTCAAGGATCGATCCTAGGTTTGTTGGGCTCGTGTTTGCGATCTTGTCGCGCAAGTCCTTGACCGTGATCTCCTTGTTGATCATACTGTTCTGCCCGGTGTAGTGGTCTTTGAGGGTATCCCAAAATTCATCTATTCTAATTGCACACTCGAAGGTGCACAACATCATCATGATGCTTTTCTCATCTGGATTTCTGGCGGCCCCTTCCACCAACTTTGATAATCGGGCCCCTTTGTCGATGAAACTGATGGCAGACATCTTCAACTCATTCTCGTTGGTCACTTTTGACAACATTTTCATGAGCAACCTGATTGCATGAGTTACGAATGCTCTGCCACTTCTATCCATGACAAAAGCTAAGGCCACAACGACAGGAGGAGAAATCTTCACTCGATCCAACCATTCGTCGAGGTCCTTATCCTTGTAACCCCTGAAGTTTGCCTCCTCATAGGTTGAGAATGGAGCAGGAAGGTTGTGCTCTTGTTTCTTCTCCTGGATGAGGGACAGAGTTGACTTCAGTAAGCTGATGCCTTTGGCCGCTGAAGGGATCACAAGGTCAGTTCCAGCCATTGCGAAGACCGAGATGAGGCACGCGGAATCCGGATCCGTCAAGGCGCACCAACGACGCAGGTAGCAGCCCGACTTCACCTTCAATCCACCTCTAACGGGATCCGGATCCGCCAATATTGATCCACGACGTGGATACAACCTCAGCTTCACCTTCACACCGCCTCGTTGGGTGATGAAGTTAATGAATAGTTGTTCATTGATGGTCTTCTCATTAACTTTGAGTTCTAGGTCATTCACAACGATGCAAGCACATGACTTCGATTCATGGTGATTCATCTCATCTGGTACTTTTGGTCGATATCTCCTTCCATAAGCGTTGTTGATCAACATTTGATTGGTGACACCTCGAAGGATACATCTGACAATCTTCTCGGTATATAATTGTGTTGCACGTGTTTCTCTACCCGCACATTGACCGTGGGTGTGTGAGCCATCACATTTTGCATGCAAGTCAAAGAACTCAACCCCCCACGATACGATCCTCCACGGTTTCTTGATTGCGGTCCCAACATCTTTGAATTGTGATTTCAAACCATACATGCATCCATCAAAGTCATGCACAGTTGATTGGGTCCCATTGATCAGAAACTCCATTCTCTCGTCATTCCAATAGTCGCATCCCCGAGGTAGTTCCAACAATGCCATGGCATGCAAAAACATGTACACGCTGCAGACACAATGTGAACTCTTCCCATAGCTCCCAATATAGAAGTGCTTTCATTCTGATGTTGTGTGCTGTGACCTCACTCACATTTTTGCTTAACCGATTCCACGGTGAACCACCGGTGCAAGGTCCCGCAAAGAACACGCAGTCACTAGGACCCCTGATGCAACGTCTCCATTTCGCCCTCCCGTAGTTGGACATAAGGTTGTCATCTTCGGTAATCGTGACCACATGCATCATCTTAAACCGACTCTGTTTGTGAATCTTGGTGATGATACTTTGCGTTTCGGCACACATGAGGAGCAAGCATGGGACATCATCTTTCATCTCATAGATGTTGAGGGATATGATAACGTCATTGAGTATCTTCCCGAGAAAATCAGCATAGGATTGCTTGAAGTGATATGTCAGAATCTTCCCATTCTTTCGATGTAGTGTCATCTGAATATCCCAATCATTTTGTTTTCTGGTCTCATGCTTCAACTTGTAATGATGGGCTATAAACATGTCGTCCAATGGAATGATTTTCATGTTCCCATCAAGGATACAGGTGACCACAGTGTCCTGGCACGATGCCCTGTCCTCCACGTCAGACCCGCTGTCCATCACATCTTTGATGTCTGCATTGGATATGATCTTGAAGGTAGTGGTCCCTGTCCAAAATTCATTTCTTTTGTTGGTCTTCTCGATGTTATTTCCCGCCAATCTCCATGAGTCATGGATCAATCTCCCACTTGACTGAAACACTTGGTTGGTTTCCCGTTCATCTCTAAACCGTCTCAGCTTACATGGCAGAAAGTCAGCCTCTTTGGGGGTAAACATCTTTCTTCTTGGTATTTTGTGCACTCTCGTCAATGTTGTTTCATCCTTCCATATCCATTCATCTTGATCACATTCATTTTGGGATATTTTCTTTCCCTTTCTTGACGACGTTGAGGGGTTATAGGCTTTGTCTTTTGATACCCTGCCAGCAATCACGTCACCACCGGCAAATACAATTCGTCGTCGATTGGGATCTTTGTTTTCTGTGGGATATGGATCATCATCGGGGTCCCCCGACGGAGGAAATCCCATTGGAAGACTACCCCATCCAGAACTCCCCCCATGAACAACTCGAAGGAGCGTGTTGATCACCCGAGCAGTACCACATGGGGCTGCATGAATGGTTGTGGGTTCATTTCCATGGGATTGATGACAAAATAGTTGACCCACCCCCACAGTTAACTGAGGATACTTCAGGACTGGAGTCTGACGAGTCGGCACCGCAGCAGCATGGAGCCCTTGTCGTGCTGTTGACGCCAGGTGTCCCGGTGAGACAACACCAGCTGATTGCCTAGTAATCACCGACGGTGATATACTAAATTGACACGGATGGTATTGGAAACAAGCTCGTTCTACCCATTGATCAAAACGGTCTTGTTGTTGAACGGGTGGAACTCGATCCTCAACCTTGATCCATTTGCCATGAGATAGTATCCAGGTACTTCTCAAACAATCATGAGGCAATGATACACCAGGGGGTCGCTTTCTAAAGAAAGTTGGCGTCTTAACAACCAATATGGGATCCATACCAGGTAGTTGTTGTACTTGTTCTTTACCAGAAAGACCCTTCTGATACACCTCAGGGGGTAGAATAGGTATTTCGGTATACGGAAAATTTGGAACATCTTGAGTTTTGGTTTGAAACACTTGTCGGACAGTGGTATCAACATCCGTGGTAGGTGAGACCATATCGAGCAGATCTTTCGTACCGATGTCACCAGGGGCCAACAGGTTGATGAGCATACATGCTCTTTTCCATGCCAACGGATTCTTGAAACCTTTGGTGTGAATGTCAGCGGCCATTTTCGAGGTCACCTCATACATGAGTACGTAGTTCTCCCGAGTAAAATGTTCATGGAGGGAAGTAATGGCTATGCCATGGGTCCTCTCAAGATGCCGCATAGTGGGGTTACGACCCGACCTGACTACACCGATCATGCCCTGATTGTCATCATGGAACAATAATTTGGGCGACTTTCCCGTCAGCGTTTCCCAGATGCTCATTGCGGGCAAACCCATAGTACGGAGGGTGACATCGGCTGCCACGATTTCGGCCTCAGGCGTCGAATGGCTTACGCATCCTTGCCGTTTGCTGCCCCCGGACAAAGGAAACCGTGTGTGGTTACCCTGGATATGCATATGAGACCCTGAAGTTGATCTCAATGACTGGGCACACCCTGCAAAATCAGCATCAGCGAATAAAGACAATGTCAATTCATTGAAGTTGTCCCCAACCCATCCGGTCATTCTTTTAGATAGGCTGGAATTCACGTAGCACATTAAGTGATACAACTTTGCATCGTCATCAATGGTCCACTTTGTTACATTCCTGGCCAGGGAATTAATGGAACGAAGCAGATCAAAACGAGCAATCCTCGCCGCGTACAGCAGCTTCATCAACACGCTAGCAGCGTGTGGCGCTAATGCACCTCTCTCAGACTCCCCAGGCGAGACGTCTTCCCCTTGGGTTCCTTGTTCATAAAACAATGGAGCGTCCGGATCAAATTCATGAGTACACCATGGACATACCTTCTTGTTCTTGGGGTTCCCGGGACATGGTGCTCTAGACTTGTGTTTCTTTGTTTCTTCAGGTAGACTTGGAGTGGATACGTGTTTCAGCTTCGTATCTTTTCCAACAATGTCCAAGTACTTCTCAACCGACAGTTTCAACAAACCTTCCATATCATAGGTCATGGTTGACACCGGGGTTCCATCATGAAGTTTGGTAGATCCCTTTCTCAAAATACAACCAAGATAGAGTCCTAAGTCAGTCTCGGGCTCGATGTTGAGTTTTGATCGGAGCATCTCCCAACCCTTAGTCAGGTTCTCTTCCGGTCCTGCCAGCTTTAAGTCGTCTACATAGATGACGAGAAGTAACTTCAGTTTCTTGTGAAAATACATTGATGGCCATTCTTCTCCAACAGGAACGAAGTCGAGTTCTCGAACTTTCTGATCACAATGTTGTTCCCACATTGTTCCCGAATCGGGGTGACCATATAAAGCTTTAACCAATCTTACAACTGGTCTACGGAACTTTCGAATATCGACATCGTCTGGCCAAGCATCTTCGGGTAGCTCAACCCAACATGGTGGTCCGGTTAGTTTTGCTTGAATGTACGCCTGAATAGCGTCGGCAAGTTTTACATTATGGCCAGGAAGACACCCATAGAAATCAGCCCATCTCGATGCCTCAAAAGTAGCTGGAGAATTGCCCAAGTCCTGGAAGAAAGCAGCCTCCCAGAATTGGTTCTTCACCTGATTACCAAGCAAGACACCTCGGCCTTTGAATTTTCTACTGGGACTTCCTGCAGGCAACTGATAGTTTTTCTCAACACAGATACCATGTACTCTGGCCATGTGAACCTCTGTCTTGTTTGCCTTCGCTTCACGAACAACGTCATCATATTCTCTAATGACACTGAAGTCGTAGACTCCAGCAGCATGTTGACCTAACCATTCCTTCCTCATAGCCTTACGTGCATCATCGTTTTCCATCATTTCCTTTCGACCAACAGGCCTTGCAACTGCAGTGTTGGACATCTTATTGATATTGATTCCATCACCATTTGAAGCTATCTTTTCTCGATGATCATCACAATGATTAATGCACGGCATGCATGGAAATGGAAGGAAAACGTCACTGAGGCCACGAGCGTCTTGGGGTACTTCATTGGTGTTGTGCGATATCGCAGCAGCCACCACTTTCCCCTGGTTGAAGTCATACACTTTGTCGTTGTTCCAAGTGGCTTTCGGCCCCTTGCCCTTTTCGATCTCAGACCATTCGTCCCACTCCATCAAGAAGTCATCATCGTCAGGTACGTCGGTATCTGATAGGTCTGAATAACATGGAGCAGAGGCAGAGACCCCTCTCCCAACGGGAGAAACGGACCCTTTTCCATATTGAAAAACTTTGCCTCTTCGGACGTAGTCTTGGGACATGGCCACTCCGGAAACGTGATCGTCTTTGTCGTCTTTCTTGGAGGATTTGGCTTTCTTTGCTTCTTTCTCTTTCTTCTTTTCTTCTTTTCTCTTTGCTCGCTCTTCACTTTCCTTGATTTTCGCATCACTTTTCTTCTTCTCCTTTTCAGCTTCAATCTTCTTCTCTTCGGCCTTGGCGATCCCTTTTCTGACAGTTGGTGACATCTTCCTCCACTCGTCAGGGGTATACTTTGAAGGCCTTGGAG
This sequence comes from Cladocopium goreaui, assembly GCA_947184155.2. Taxonomy (NCBI): domain Eukaryota; class Dinophyceae; order Suessiales; family Symbiodiniaceae; genus Cladocopium; species Cladocopium goreaui. The sequence continues at coordinate 7,993 of CAMXCT020001072.1, forward strand.
TAGTTGATATTCTGCGAAAACCACGTTCATCAATACGATATGGATGACCGCGAGCATTGAGTTTCACCCATTCACCATCGTCATTCAGGTATACGACCCCATCTCCACCCTTTCCAACGGAGTAATGTTCTGGTCCTCCTTCTGGAACATGAAGATCTGGATGTGCTGGCTTATCGATACCTGGTGGTCCCAATCTTTCCGATATTGCATCAAAGTGCCTTTCAGCTTCCAACTCTCCCTCAGTCGGTTCCCGTGGGACCTTCGACGAAGGTACACCACCACCACCACCATGACCATCGTCATCATCCTCACCATCATCATCATCATCCGGTGGAGGTGGCGGTAGGATTTCTGGGTTTCCTTCAAGACGATCTTTCACTTTTAATCCCTCAATGGAAACATTAATCCTCTCATACTCTAACTTACAGGGGAATTCAAGGGGTTCCTTTAGTTCGACCCTTTCGGTATAGTGCGGAGTCCTCAGCTTGGCGATGGGCTTCTCTGCATCATAGGCCAAGTTCTGCTTACTCCAATCACATAGCGCCCATACCCTGTACTTTCTTGACCAATGGAGCCCGGGACCAATGGAGTATCCGGCGAACACTCCGGGAATTCCCATAGGGTCAAACTTGTGTTGTTGTTCTCGTTCACGTGAACCACTGGGCTTGAAGTACACGAGGGCACCAAAAGGTATCATCTTCCCTTTGAATTCTTCTCCATGAAGTTTGCACCAAGAACTCACCTCATCGTCGTTGGGCTCGATGTTGAGCAAATGGCTCACGCATCTGATGGCATACATCCAAAAGCATGGCGGAATCCCTGCTTCAAGTAGACAAGTTGTTGTTGCCACGAGGACGAATTGGTTAGTTCTTTCTGCAAGTGAGTTGTGCTTGGTCTTTCCCGCCAACGAAGTGTCCATTGGGATCTTTAAGATTTTCATTGCCTTGTCGAACTGTGGGGCATCATCGGAGTACGCTTCTCGAATCTTACGACGGCCCATGAACTGTTTGACCGCCTGTATGACCGCGTCAGTGTCCTTTCTGGCAGAAGGGTAAGATTGAAGCATTCCCGTATATCTGTCCCTGATGACAAAGATGGTTTTGTCGTCGCCATAATCCTGTTCAGCAATACGACGATTGTCAACATAGTCGAATGTGATCAGGTCCCCAAACTTTGTGAGCTTACGCTGAAATGCGCCTCTGAACGTTTTCCTGTGCTTCATCTTGGCACGCACGCAAGACTCGCAGTATGGGTTCTTGTAACGATGAGTTAGAAGATGAATCTTCGATCTTGCTTCATTCTTCAAAGTTCCCCTCTTACTCAATCGGACTCCTCCATCTTCCTCATCAACATCAATGACATCATCGTCATCTTCACCTCCTCCATCTTCAGGGATTTCTTCAACTTCAATTTGATGATCTCCGTGGATGTCATCAGGTGCGATGCTGGGATCGTATCCGTCGTCCTCAAACTCGGCATACTCATCGGCATAGCACGACATTTCCTCAGCATCACCCGCATCACTTCCAACAGCCACTTCATGTTGATCACCTCTCAATTTTGCTTTCTTACGTTTCTTCATTGATCTCTTGGGAGATTTAACATCGGATCGTCCAACGGAGTCGGAAAGATCCTCGAGCTCATCCCCACTTTCTCCATCAATGACCAAAAGACCTTCGCCTTCCGATGTTGAGCATCCATCATCAAGAACTGCCATGATCTTCTCCACACAAGATGATTTCAACTTTCTCTTCTCTTGATCGACGCTCACATAGGGAATATAGTCTTTGACGGTCATCTCGATGATGTTGCCATTTGGATCCAACATGAATGGAGTTCTTCCAGTCGGCCATACAAATGAGTAACCAAGATCAACGCATCGCTTTCCCATGGAGAGCACAGAAGGTGTGTCCTCCAGGATGTGAGCTTCTGCTGGTTCACTGAATGCCTCGAACTTGATGCTTGAACGTTTGGTCGAACATGTCACCCCATTTGCTGTATGGAAGTTGACGACCTTGTCATCATATGTTGGGAGATCCATCCTACTTATTCGTGTGGATGAAATGAGATCATGACCACTTCCAGAATCCAATATGAATCTCTTGTCTCTCTCCTCAACAGGAACAGTGATACACATTGTGTTGCCCCTTTTACCATATCGACCTTCAATATGCTGAACATAGTTCTCCACAAAAACTTCCCTGGACACCTCACCGTCCTCGATGTCGAGTCTGATCAGAATGTCCATGCTAGGGCCGACGATGACCAGGACTTCATCAATGTCACTGTGTTCACCCTTCTCATCGATCAGAATAGCCATTGCTTTCCCTCGGCTCGACGCTAACCTGCATGAATAAGACCATTGTTCATCGTTCCTTATCTGATCAGTGGGCTTACCAACTTTACCATGGCCTTTGGAGATTGTTTGGGACTTCCGGCTGCACTTCACGAAGTCCTTCTTTACGTAAGTTTGAACGTGAGTCTTAGTCTTAGACTCATCGAATCTGACCCTCTTCTTGACCACGTTCGATGCAACCTTATGGAACGTCTCTTCATCATCACTCCAATCATGGATAAGTGCAGGAGTAGCCTTTGAGCCTGATGCTTCGGTGTTCGGAGCAGTATTGAATAGATGAGGATCGTGGCGTTTGTTGCATTTGTCTCCATACCGACACTTGCCCTTAGCCCAATGCCAGCATGGTTCGTCAACCTTCTTGGTCTTGTTTGCCGGAGATTGACTTCTCGGAGTTCCTGGCTTCCGACCATTCCCTTTTGCGTTCTTGTTCGCATCGAACACCTTTTGATCATGACTATATTCACAATCTTTGCCTTTCCTGCATGATTTCTTGATGAAATGGAAATGGCATGGGATCTTCTTCTTGGATCTAGGGCTGGTACTTCGGCTGTTTGCTCGATCCTTTCCTTTCCCTTGACCTTTCCCTTTTCCTTTTGCATGCTGTTTAGGCTGAGGTGATGGTAGAACTGGAGCTGCATCGGCCTTGGCCTTCGCCTTAGGTGCTGCCTTCTCCTTGGGAGTAGCTTTAGGCTTTGCTTTTGGATTTGCATCCGGTGCAGCAGCAGTTGGATTTGGGGCAGGAGCTGAAGGTTTGCCGCCACCTGCAAAGTCTCTTGCATACTTCTCTCTAGCGGCCACATGCTTGTCCTCTCTGATTCTGGAGATGTGTCTTTCGATGACGTCCAATAGATAGCGATAGTTTCGTCTTTGATCTCCTTCAATCCATGACTCGTACTGCTTGATGTCAAACATCATAAGACTCGAATTTCGAATCTTCTTGTATAGAGCATCACGAAGCCAATCATCAGGAGGTACATCATCCGGCATCATGTTTGATACCATCTCCATCCATTTCTCGTAGAACACTTCCAGGTTTGAGTCACCGAGATATTTCATCGATACGATGTGCTCCATGGTGAAGGCTGTCTCTCGTTGACCTGGGGTTCTGAAGTGCTCCAGGATCATAGCCAAGATTTCCCGTCCCATGACATAGGTTCCTCTTCGACTATGACTTTGTGTTCTCAATCTCAATTTGATTGCTACATGACGAGCAACATCGCCGGCTTGGGCTATCACATTTGACAATGCAATTGACAACTTGGCGTCGATTGACTGATACCGTTGCCCTCCACTGTCATTTAATAGCTCGATGTCAGGATTTGGTCGAATAGCCGGCTGTAGCCATGCTTCCCATGCGGCTTTGTCCCCATCATTTGCAGAAAGAACAACACTCTTGATGAGATCTGATTGCCAAACCCCAAGATTCTGTTGCTTCGGCCATGGGCTAACATAGACTTTGTCAGCCTCCCGTCTTGACATTCTCGGCACTTCTTCTGCAGTGTAAGCCGCTGTGGAGACATCATCTGCTGAATCGCGTTGTGATCCTCGAACTGAAGGCAAACCTGGAGGTTCGGGAGGTGGTCCTGGACCGTTAGGCCCGAAAGGGTCAGGAGGTCCATCAGGGTCAGGCGGACCGCCCCATCCACTCGGTGGCTTGTAGTAGTCCCTCTCAGTTCCATCAGCGATCTTGTTGTCAACCTCTTTCAGCAGATCAGTGATTCTTTTGCTTGATTGAGAAGGTTGTCGTTGAGAAGGTACAGCATGTTCACGATAGGAATGAGCCATATTTGTTTCATAGTTCAACTCCTTGTCGATCTGCGAAACCCAAGATTTCAGAATAGCGTTTTCACAGTTAGCCTCACTCACGTCATTCTCCAGTTTGTCGATGACTAGTCTTGATGCGAGATCGTAGTTGGGAATGCCTGCCGAATAGGGAAGTGTGTCAGGGCTGACCCTAGATATAGATGTTTCAGAATCCTTGAGACTCTTTCTCAGTTCATCTAAGTGACGTTTCATGTCAACAATCTCAGAATTCTTGATACCGATCTTTTCATCCCTATCCTGGATTTCCCCCATAAACATGCATGATCTCTCATACTGTTGAACACCACTAGCCAACTTCATTTTGCGCTCACTCTCTAGTTCAGATTTTAGAGTTCGGACCTCAGCATTGGTGAGGGACGACGCCCCTACATCCGCAACTTCAGCCAATCTCTCTTTTAACAATGTGTTCTCTTGTAAACATTCATGAACTTCATGATCTAGGTCCTGAACCCTGATTTGAGCGATTTTGGCTTGATTACGTAGATCTTCAACAAGCATCTCATCGGGGCCACGACCGTCGGTCGTAGTACCCTGAGTCAACGATCTTCGCAACTTCGTGTTCTGCAACTTGATCTCATCCTTTAATTCGCAGTTCATTTCCTGCTCGTTGGCATAGAGCTCTTCATAGTGCTCTGCCCTTGCGATCGAGTTTGCACTAGCCTGTGATTCAAGCCTCAGGTGTGATATTGCTTCGGCCTCTTGGTTCCTGTATGATGCAATTCTTCTGACGGTATCATGTTCAGTGTTTCGATGCTTTAGATCACTTTCCAATTTGGCCTGATTTGCCTCGAAAACCTTCTTCCTAGATTCTCTAGTGATCTTGTCAATACTGCTTTCATACAGCTCGGCCTGTTTACGAGACTGAACCAAGGCTTCACTCAATAGCTGATTCCGTTCAGATAATTCATGAACTGCAATTGATTGTTGTTGGCTAATCACTTCAAGTTGATTGCTAGAGAAGGATGCCATTTCGGATCGATTACGATATTCCATGATTGAGTTCTGGAAATCTGTCTGCATTTCTTGACCTTCATTGTATAGTCGATTGGCAATATCGGTGGTTAAGACATTGGTTTGATGAAGTTGTTGCAGTCTTGCCTCCGTATTACCCAATAGTCCTCGAAGTTGATGTACTTCATCCTTGTACTCCTCCTGGATCTCCATACCACGTTGATGGATACGTCGTGCACCATGTTCCATTAGGGCACCTCGGCGTTCAAGGTCTTGGATGCGTATTGTTGCACCTTCGTCTTCCTGAGATGCTACCATTAGTTCTGCTTGATATTCTGCAACCTCATTTGCGGAACATGACAATCTATGATTGAGTGCATTGACCTCATCAAATACATTTTGGTTGTGTTCCTGAAGATACTCAGTGAATCTGATCTCGATGTCATGAATCAGCTGATCTCTAGATGCAGCGTATGCTTCCATGTGGTTCAACTGATTACGTAGGGATTGACATTGTGCCCGTAGTTCTTCTATCATGGCAATAGGTTCACTAGCCACAGAAGTATCCGTTGATCTCCTCTTAACACGACTATCCCCGGTCCCCTCACCAATTCGGTCGGTTACGGCCCTGGTGGATCTGTCCCTTGGAGTAGTTCGTCCTCGAGATGGTCGATGCCCTTGGCGGACAACATCACTTCGAGCACTGTTTCGAGAAGATCTTGGTGTACTTTGGGTGGATATCCTTCGTCTGTTTGACGTGACTTGCCATCCGGACTGTGTAGTTCGGGTAGAGCGTATCCCACCACTGTCTGCCGTGTCACCAGGGGAAGATTGATTGACCTCCTCGACCGGCATGGCAGTGTTCTCATTGAAGGTAAACTGCGTGGTGCGCGAATCTCCGCTGCCGCCTTGCATCTTTGCGATGATGAGCTGATTGGATCTTTGCGTTCACAATCAATTGCTCGGACAGCCCGGCTACCAGCACGCAGGTACTACTCTCCCGGCGGGAGAAGTGAGCCCCTACGGCTGATAACCTGTGAACAATTTGATCCTTGTTCTGGATTATCCCTTTTGATTGTAGTACCGGTTATGCTGGTAGTGCAGGGCAACGTCACTGCATGGCGTTCGGAGAACGGTCTTTTTTTTTCCTCGCGCATGACTTGAGCCAAGTGATTGGCAGTCCATGCATAATTGTTTACATGCTCAGCATGTACAGTGGCTATATTACCTGGTTCCCTTTCGCAATATATATATATATATATTACATATAATATATATATATATATTGTATATGGGATCTTTGGATGATAACGGGATGGGGTTCACATGTTCCACATCTTCAGTCCCCATCTTCACCCAGGATGTTGGGACCCAGGTTTCTCCTGCTTCTCCGAGCACCTCTCCTGCTGGGACTTCTTCGTTCCCGGCTCCTCGTTGTTGCGGTTTGCTCGTTCCCGGTGGAGCTAAGGATCGGATCCCGAAGAAAAACGTGGGAATCAAAGGTGGCTGGGAAATTCAGGATGTTTATAGAGGATTTACAAACTTTATAAATCCTTCATTTATGGTAGGGGATTGTCCATTGCTTTCCATTGCTACATTTGATTACAGAAGGGTAATGGACTTGGGGGCGTCATTTGCCATCAGACTCAGTCACTATGTCTTGGAAGCTAAAATCCATGGCGACAACAGAGGGTATACATAAGCACCTACAAACCCACCTCATTTACTCTAGTGGCTTTGATAGCTCTTTATAGCAACCCTCACAAAGATCGAAAAGGTAAAATCCTACTAGAATAGTGATAGACCATGATTACTGTTTCGCATCTTTTTGGAGGTTGCTATTTTCATGCAATGTACATATTTTGTATTTTTCCATAATAACACATTCTATCCCATTAAATCCCATTAAATCCCATTAAATCCCATATATTCATGCCATTCATAATATCCCATTCTAGAAACCCCATGAAACCCCCATTATCTATATAGTCTATACATCCCACTGTACATTCCTGGTGACTGTACTCAGATTGACTTACCGGCCCCCGTATTTTGGGTGCAGGTTTTCTCCTAAACAAACTCAATGATTTGGCTTTGTCTCAAAATATGGTACAGTACCCCATTCCATCCACTCTTTGATCATCAGTTTCCCTGAAAAAATAGCCAGTTTGGGGATATCCCCCCATTTTTTTCAGATATGTTGGTTATATATATATATAATTATAATTATATAATTATATATATATGTACTGTACAACTAATGTCAAAACTAATGTCAATTTAGGTAAAACATTGTAAAACAATAATAAACCATTCCCCAGCCATCACCATTTTGATAGGGCATTATAGGTATTATACAAATCCTAGTCATGGGTGGTTTATCATTGTTTTCCCCACATGATATCAATTATATCCCCATAACATCTTATCCCTTTCACCATATCCCATTTTCCTCTTATCAATTTGTTTTCCCCATATCCCATTGATCAATGTATCACCAATTATATTCCCATAAATCTTCCAAGATTACCCCATCATCCCAGTCACCATCCCCTGGGCATCTCCCACGTAGCACGATTGCTGCGCGGCTGAAAGCCGCGCTCGCGCTCCGCGCGCTCGGCACGCTCCCGGCTGCGTGAGGTGCGCGCACGGCTCTTTTCGGTCTCCTGGGGGATGAAAAACTGGGGGATACCACAGCCTGGCGATGAAATAAATGGGAAAAATCCAGGCTGTGGTATCCACCAGTTTTTTGTGTTTTTGTGAATTTATAATCCCCATTAATCTATAGATATAGGTCTCGTAGACCCAGACATTCGAATTGTGTGCACCAACTTAGCTATATATGGGGCACCATCCTGTATCAGGGATTATGTGGAGAATTCTGGAAAAAAAAGAACCGAGATGTCCTGGATGTCTCTTCCCCTTCTTAATTTGTTTGGGAGAATGGGGATCAGATGGGGATTTAACCAACTCAATGAAGATGTAAAACCTATCAAAAACTGCGAAACCTCCAAGTCGGTGACCCACCATCAACCACATGACAGGTTGAAAGCGATGGTTGGATCCCAGTTCCTTCTTGTGGATGTAGGAGCCAATGGCTGGCTGTTTGGTGCAAGCTTGAATCTCCTCGGGGCATCACCAGCACCAGATGGGATGGCCATATTTGTGGCCATGTCTCTGGGGAATCTGCCGGATTTGGGTTGCATACCTCCCTGCAATGGGACCCCCCGAAGTCAGGAGGTCACATGTCACATGTCGGCTTTCTGGGGATTTGGACCGCTCCACTCTTGATGTCTTTCAGCATGATCATCACCTTGTGGCCAGCTTGATTCTCCAGGTGATCTTTGGCAGTTCCTTTGACTTTGGACACCCTCTTGACTTAGTGACTGGTTAGTGGATTTGGCATCCAATCTTGTGACTGGTTGATGATGTCATCCCGGTGATTGGTAGGCTCAAACCACCAAATATGGTTCAAAGCCATCAGCTTCCATTTCAATCTCAGAAAATAGATGGAAAAAGCCCCCACTTCACCTTTTTTTCTGGCCAAGTTTTCCCATTCTTCACCTTGGATATTTGGATACCATGGTTCCGTGGTGGTTCCCATCACACCATCCTGAGGCATGAGACCAGGGAGGAGGGTTTGTTGGAGGCCGCCAAGTGTTCACCTCTGCTCCAGCTGCTCCGTGGAGGCCGTGGAGGCCGTGGTGAATGGTAACATGTTCCCTCCAAGTCTAAGAATATGCTTCCAACATCAGGAAAGAGTTTGATTGAGTTTTTTTGGGGGGAAAAGCAATTGGATAGGAAAGAATCTGTTTTTCAACACAGTTTGTGAATTGTCATCAATTGTGATTTGGATGATTTAGAGCAGTGGTTTGCTCATGTTTTTAACCAGTGAAATTGGGAATTGCTGAAATCACCAGTCTCTGGTTCGTTCTGATCTGCAGTCAACTTCCATTCAGATTCCCTCGCAGGGTGTCACCCCAACATTCCCATGAGATTCATGGCTCTACCCTCCGGTTTTCTTTTCCAGATGGAAAATCCCCCAGGTATTATAGATCTAGTACTGTAGATATCAATCTTCCATATTTATCCCAGATCTATAGATGTTTTCCAGATATAGATGTAGAAATCCCCCAGGTATTTATAGATCTAGTACCATATAGATATCTGTAGATTCGATGTTTTTTAACATTCGAAACCTCCCAGTGAGTTCCGGGAGTTCGCTGGGGCTCAGCGCAGATCTTGTCCAACGCCTCGTCGGCATCGTTTCTGCTTTCCAGGGCCTGCATTTTTTTTTTCGCAGGCCGGGGAAATCTGGGACCTGCCACAAACAACCAGATTTTGGGGAGAAACCAAGAGAATAAGTCTCTATAAGTCTCTCTATGGATGAATATGGCATGTGTTGATTATTGATTTTGCTGTGGAAGTCCCATTGCTTTGTGGCTCGTATCCAGTGATCACCAAAGGTCACCTCCCCTTCCGACCCAGGGCGGCCTCTGCCAATTTACAGGCGGATGGCGCATCCAATTTGTATTTCTTGGAGATCTGCCGGATCAGGGTACCCCAAAAACTGGAGCCATGCGATGTTAGTGGCGGATCATCATCAATATCACACGACTCCAGTTTTTGGGGGTGGCACACGACTCCAGTTCTTTGTATTGATGTTAGTACGGTATCACATATCATACTCATGGGTTTAGTTATCATCATCAATATCACATGTCTAGTTTAGTTGTTTGTTTACTTTCTTTTTCCTGATACCCACATGAATCACATGCTGAGCCTTCTCCACTTTGGGATTTGGAGTTAAGCACCCCCTGAAGACTCCTGAGCAGTCGCAGGCCATGAAACTTCTAGGAAATACCCATGGTTTTTATGGTTTCTACATAAACAATTCCCGATAAACCACCTAAATCCCATTTTTCTTAATCAGTCAACAGGGCTATTCGGCTAATAGATCAAGCCTTCATGACAGAAATCTTACTCCAAAGGCTCATATCCAGCCAGAAGCCTGACACCCCGGAGCATCTGGCGACGAAGATACGAGGGTGAAATTGCCCAAGAATTCAATAGATTTCCATAGTTTAAGTTTATTCAATGTATCATCGTTGTTTCCCATGTTTGATATCTATCTTTGGGGTATACTCAGTTCGAGTTCAAATCTATTTGAAATCGCTGCCATCAAAAAAAAAACAGTTGCCAGGGAAAATCCATGGCAATTTTTGCGCACCTTGTTCCATCCATCGGATAGAAACCATCAATAGATCCGCCGGGTTTTTGGCGCCCTTCAAGATCTCGTACAAGGCGGCAATGTCCTGCAACCGGAATTGAGAAATCTTTATGTTTTCGATTGGAAAATGGAGAAAGATCAACTAGAAATGCTGCATTTTGGATTGTAGTTTCCATTACCAAGTTTCATTACGAGAGGGCAGTGCTCATAATTTTACTTTGAAAAACCTGAATCTCACCTGGCCTTGATCCAGAAAGATTGAAGCAGTGGGATTACAAACAGTTTCTTACCGGGAAATCTCCAAAATTGTAGGGTAGGATCGAAATACCCAACTTTGATCAAGTTTTCAGCAACTTCCAGAGGTTTCTTCACCAGTCAGTCCTCCTCGTAGGTATTGTTTCGCCGCTTCAGCTGCTCATTCAGCATCCTGGCGTGCCTGCAAGGCAGCAACCACCTATCTTGACCTCAAACCAGACTCATACAGGTTTTTCTCATCCTAACAGCAACATCATGGCTATGACTTATGTCATCCATCAACATCACCCCAAGCTCCAGCCACCCAGCCACCCAGCCACCCAGCCTGTCCCCGATCTTGAAGTAGTGAACCAACTCTACGACCTCGGGCTCCAAAACCGTTGAGGCAGCCTTGGTTTGCTCGTATTCCATAGCCTGCCGTTGGAGTGATTCGCTGGAACCCCATTGGTTTTTTACCATGGTTTACTGCCAGATTACCATGGTTTCACATGATTTTTCCCAACAAAATTTGCGAGATCCATACATATTTGTGCTTTCTGTTTAAAATTATGGTTGGAGATATTAGTAATATTAGATACAGTATTGAATGCTTTCTCTTCAGACGTCCGGGCTAGAGACTTCTACATCTTTGGAGGGGAACTATAGAATTTCATGGCTTGAACTTGGGCAGATAAGAGATTTTGACTCATTTCCCAGAAATCGAACACTCTACCTGACAGGAAAAAAAACCTGGCCAGACATGGCTCTCCCAATCACGTCAGAATCCTGCCCCAAGAACAACCCTCTTGTAGTGCAGCTTGGGAAAAAGTAAAAAAAAAACATATCCACCATTCTAGGCTGTTTCCTGTCAAAGTCAAATTTTCACAGCCATGTGAGTGGAAGGATCAACACAATGACTCTCAGCAGACCACAGATTCGGTCATGTTTAGACCTCACAATCCATAGAGTGACCCCAGAAAGAGGTGGTCAAAAACAGTATCTACCCAAATATATGTGTATCTGATTCAATTTTTGTATCTGCGGATTCCCTAAATAGTGGATGTACCAATAGGAAAATAGAAACTCACCCACTCAGCAAATGGGTGTGTCTGAAAATAGGCTACCCATGGCTACCCGCAGGCGGATCATCGTTTTCAAATTTTCCCCCTTGAAAAATGGCCATTTGGGGAGTCAGTATACCCTATTCTCAGACCCAAATGATCTATTCCCATGATATTCCCATTCATATCCCATTCAATCACCACGTTTTGTTCTGAAATCACCATGTTTCATGGTGAAATCCAGCTTTTGAGTGGTTGAATCAGCATTTTTCATGGATAAATCTCCACGGACTCCACCTCCTCTAGGCTGTTTGAGGGTTTGTGCTACCAAAAAAAACCAGTCCCCCCATGGCCTGCTGCTGGATGAGGTTCGGAGGCCGCAAGGGCGCCACCGGCAGCACCACAGGCGGCACCACAGGCGGCACGCCCAGGGTTCCGCAGCCTGGGAATTGGAGGACTTGGGGCGAAAAAACTGGGAAATTTGAAATTGATCTCCCAAATCAAGAAAGTTGAAACAAGCACCTCAAGCCTCAAGCATATTGGAAAAAAAACAAGAAATGTTGAGATGACATCAGGAAATCTTCATTGTTTTCACTGCGAAAACGGTTGGTATGAACCATCAATTTCAATATATTTCAATTGCACCTATGATATAGGCTTGGCACATCCAAACATGATGTTCAACCATGTCGTTGGGAAATTCAATTGGTAGCGGCCTCCCATAAAGCCCGGAGGTCGCATGCCCAATGCCCCTGGCGCTGTACTGGCTCTGGTACTGGCTGGAGGTGTAAACCCCAGTAATAGTGGATGATAACCAACAAATAAATAGGGTTATAATGGATATAATCGATATACTGGATATGTTGGATATAGCCAACATATGGTGTTAATTGCCAAGAATTAAAGCATGCCTCTGGATATCATGGGGTTATAATGGAGCATATCTAATTAACATTGAAATTCTGGAATATTTACACAATACCTGATTCAACATTTGAGATGCGATTTGCGCAGGCTATAAAAGGAAACAATTGAACAAGCGGGGGTTGTTCGGAGATTATCAACTTGGAAACAGGGGGTGTCACTCCAAAAAAGGAGGATTAACAGCTATGGGTTGGTAGCATGTCCAAGCATGGATTTCAATACTCTTCACGAAAGCAGATGGTGGAACCCCAAGACCACAAAGACCAATGAGGTATTTGGCCAACAAGATATTGGGCGACTGCTCAGATGTAGATGTGAGTCATTTCTTGGCTGTAAACTGTTGCGAAGTTTCATGTAGCCTGCGCCTGGGCACTGGGATGTTCAAGTTTGACCCTTAATGTGGGTAAAACAATGCCATAAACCATCCCCCAGTCATCACCATAAACAGGTGGTATAAACCATTCCCAGTCATGGGTGTTTTATGACATTGTTTTACCCACATCAAAAACCCAAAAGTGGGGCACAAAACTTCGGCATGACGTCCCGTTTTGTTGTCCGCCTGCCACACCAGGGATGCTACCTGGAAGGCCGCCTGGCCGAAGGTTGCATGGGACAAAGAATCGAAAGGAAAACCATCCGCGGCAAACCAAAAAAGGACTATCCATGGACTGGATTTGGACATATTTGGACAAAAATCTCTACCGGAATCCATATTTACTGACGATTTCACCCAAAAAAATCAGTGATCCCAGTTTCAACCACCAACAGGTTCCCTTCGAAACAGGTCCGCAGCCTGGAGGCATGGACAACATTGCGCCGGGAGGGGGCGGTGGAAGCTTCCTCAGTGGTCCGGCACTCTGAGACCCTCTGGTAAAGTAACAGTTTGCGAACTGGAAAATCACCATCTTTAATAGGTAAATCAACTCTAAATGGACCATTTTCAATAGCTATGTCAAATTAATTACCAGAGGGTATACATCATATATGTAAAGTGAGCTTCATATCAGCCCAGAAGTCCATAATCCCAGACAGAACCGTCATCTGAAATAGCCTAAGGAGTTGGTTCGATGTTGTGAATTTGCAGATGAAGAACCAACAGCAGTGCCCATCTACCTTCATCTACCCACGCATTGATTACAAGGTCGATATCCAGGTTGATATCCTGACATAGATGTTTCTCTGAAGGGAAACCAAAACCATAGGCGGATTCTTACCACAAAATACCACAAATATGAATCATTGTGGTTCATTTTGGAGGTTTCCCATGGGTCGCCAATGTTAGAACCCCCCCATCTGTCTCCATGTCCATCTGTCTGGAAGTAGCCACCCCAAAAGCCCTGGATAATTCTCATGTTCTTTTTTAAGACAGCCAATGTCCGAAGCATACTCCCATTTCCAGACACTCAAAATGTCATATGACTATTATTATTATCATTATATTAGTATTATCATTATATTATCATTATTTATATGATTATATGAGATTATATGTTGGTAATGTTCCTATCCTATAACATCCCCACTATCAAAAACATCCCCATAAAAAATGCGAAAACAAAAACTCCCATCATCTCCCCTCGGATGAACTCACCATCTGCGCCGAGCATCGGAATCGATGCCGGCGCAGGGAAGCGCGGGGGGAAGCTCTGAACCGGGACCAGCCTGGGCCGGGGATGGTGATGGTTATCCTAGGCCAGTGGACACCAAAACGAATGTAAAGAAAGTGGGATTTCATAAAAGTTCATGGTGATTTGTCATGGGATTTAGGTGAGGGATTTAGTTAGAAGTTGGTGAACAGAACTCCAAAAATGGTTGGGTTTATAGTGATGATAACATATTATAACTATAGTTTCATGGTTATAAACCAACTAACATAAAATGGGGGGGGTCCCACCTTGTAGTGACCAAATTTTTGCGACTTCGGAACCAAATTCCATTGTAACTGGTGTAATCCACATCATACTACTAGTTTAAACTTTAAACATGTCAACATGCGAAATAGGTGTTTACTATTTATAATAATTGTTTATTGAAGTTTATTGTTTATTGAAATACCTTCAAATGGTGCCAGTTTCAAGTGGCACCTGCCTTCCAAGCTAACAACTCCTAAATAGGCCGAGGTAACGGCGCATTGCCATTGGAGGCGACTGCCTTGGCACCTGGGCACTTCAGATGGAATCCCAGCAGTTTATGGCATCCTTGAGGATTGTTGAAGGCTTCATCCAAATCTTTACGATCCTCACAGTAATGACTTCCTGGACAAAAAAACAAGGCAAAATCCCGGTTTGGTACCAAATGGTACCATATTTATCGACATTTTGCGGGTTGTGAAACATGCAGGGGTTGCTGCAGAAATCCATGGACGGTGAAATTGAACCAATCTGAGCTGCCCAGGCCGGGCAGCGGTGGAGAGGAACCGTACTTGCCCTCGATCTCCTGGGACAAATCTTGTACCCACAAAGTCACCTAGTCTTTGGGGATGCCACCCAAGATTTCAGAGAAAGTCTCTATCGAAGGGAACCAAGGAGCTTCCAAGAGTCAAGAAGTGATCCAGCAGATTTAGCCTCAATGCCAACTGAATAGCCAACTTAAGACTGTAGAGTGCTAAAGTGATATCACCCAGTTGAAACCAATATGGGTCGATATCATAGAGACCTAAACATGGGATGGTTATGGATGGTTTAAGTTTAATGTCAACCCCGGATTCATGTTCCCGGAAAACGGTTCATTGGGGCGAGGTACCACATTTATTTAGTAGCAGCTTATATAGCTTGTCATCGTGAGTATCCGTATTGAGCGGATGCCCCCTAAATACTCCGGGCCAACATCTCAACATCTATCCCTGCTTGACGCTGCGAAAGTGGACAAAAAGATCCACGGCCAAAAATCAGTGCTTTGGGGGGGCCAATATTGGGAGCCATACCGAGTTCTCCGCCCCCTTTGGACAACCGAAGCCATCCAGTTCCCAGCCATCTCCGCTCCTCGATCTTTTCAGAGATCTCATTGGCCAGCATGGATTGGAACTCTGCACCACCTCGAACTTTGACAGGGAAGATGGGACGTTCTGACTCAAACGCTTTTAACCGTGGCTCTCAGGCGCTCTGGATCACCATGCTCAAGCAAATATGATCATACATACATCTATAATCATCTATATATTATTTATATTGAATACTATCAAACTGGCTTTGTTTTCTCCAACAAACCCATATGATTTACTCATGTTCACTGCATTTCTTGGGTGCTTCAAAATGCACCAAACCCAAACTCCAAGTCTTGGGTGAAGCTTTGGATGCGGGCGCTACGTGTGCCACCTTCGTCTCCTTCTTGCTTCGCTTTCTCTACGGCATCCTGCGGCGACCACGTGCACATCCAGCATCAATGACCATCCCCCCCAAACAGATCTCCTAACATCTCCACATCTAACAAAGAAAAAAGCCTCGAGAAAAAAAAAAAAAAACTCCAAAAAACTCTGTAGCTTTGAACTGGAAGACACATCCAACAATATCCCCCAGAGTTTTAAGGAGGTTTCAGGAAATGTGTATATATATATATAAATTATATATATATATATATATATCCAATCCCCCAGAATGTCGTCCAGCATCTTCTGTCGATCTTCCCTGAGATGGATCAACTCATCCCAGATCTCGGGACTCATAGGACCCGCCATGACCTGCCGAAACGCGATGCGAAACAGGCCTGGATCACTTGAATCATAGGACAAAAGTTGGGAAAGTTGGGGTAGAACGCTTATATACAACTTATACAACTTATATAAGTTATACAACTTATAGAACTTATAGAACTTATAGAACTTATAACTCAACGTTCATGTTTGATAATTTGGGCTAAAACAGCTTCTAACCCAACTTTCGATGATGTTGATGATGTGTCGATGCTGTTTCGAGCTCGGCTCATCTCCACGGCTCTACCAGCAACTGCAGGGACTGGCCGCGCCAGACTGAAGAATCGGATCCACCGCGGAGCGGTGGTTCAGCGTCAGCTATGTTTGGTCGCAACTATGGACGTCAAAACTCTTGCTGGGTATGCACTATTTACTTGTGGACACATGACTATCATTACTATTGCTTCCCAGCATAACAGTTGATCATGTTGCTTTAGGTGTGTTCCAAATGTTGTGGTGTCTTCAACTGCCAAATGTTCGCGGCTCGGGTGTCTACCTTTTATTGGGTCTCAGCTTTGTTTTCCTTCGCATAGGATCTTCAAGGTGATACCCAGAGCTTTTGTACCTCTCGGATCTGTGCTGAGATTAAGATTTGTTCCTCTGATCACTCCAAGAAGCTCGTCATATCAGGCATAGCAATCATAGCACCATCGTGGCTTGAGACCTCATGGCAACATTTTTCAACATGGGTCTTCCTGTGGGTCATGGTCTTTTCATAACTTCCCAGCCAAAAACGGCTGCGGAGACCAGGTGCATCTGGCAGGGAGTTGGTTCATCATGGGATCTTGGGTTACAACGGTTCCATCCAGTTCCGACATTTCCAGACGTCCCACTCCACTGTAGCCACACCCCACCAACCTTGATGGCATTGGGATCCACCCATTGCTCATGGATATTGGCCACAACCATCGCCCAAACCTGGCGATGGCTCAAAGGGGGGTGAATGGCTGCCAATGATGGGGGCTACCCATTTTGAACACATTTTTCATGATAAATCCCGTAATTGATCGCTAGTAATCGGGGGATATTGGGGGTAACCCGGCACTTTTTTTGAAAGGTCATGGTCCACAGGACAATGAGGGGTTGACATGAAAAAGGGAAAGGAAAGGTACCCTGCATCTTTCAGTCACTTGAAGCAGCCTTCGCTTGTTTCATTGGTTGTTGACCTCCTGGGAAGCCGGGAAGCCTCAAACATCTTTAAATGTCTCTTCCCCACAGCACCTAGTCATTTGTGTGATAAAATGCACAAAAATCATACAGCAGCATGATCAAAACATATTCAGGACATCTTGGCAAACATCAAAGCGCGACAAATATATGGGTCAAAATTGGAGTAAGTGTAGGAAATTGACCCATATAAAACATTTTTTTGTAGGAAATATGTAGTCATAACAATTGGAAATATGATTCTCATATGTTGTCATGACCAAAACATAACCAACACTGACAGGTCCCTGAGAATTCCATCCAGCGGATGGATAGCCTTCCCTTCCGTCTCGGAGGCTTGGAACCTGTGGGGGATCAGTCGTGATCTACTAGGAATTCAATGGGTTTATCATCTTTATGAATATCTATGATGGGTTTTGGGATGGCTTGACCCACAATTGGTTTTCACATGTTCTGTCTGTCTCTGTGAAAAAAAAAGAATTCTGAGACAAAAGGCAGGAGTGACATGTAGTATCATATATCATATCATATATCATATACCCATTTAACCCCCTCAATCGGATGGCTTGATAGCGATGCCATTCATTTTAAGGGTGCCATGCCGATCGAATATTGTCGGGACTTCCAAAAAGTCAGGTATTTCGTGTCCAGCTGTTCGTCGTGGAACTGCGCAACCATTTTTTGAAGGTACTGAATCTTGACCCAGACCCATTTGGGTGTGTCTGAAAATAGTGTACCCCTAAACCCAATGGTTTTGCTGATCATTATCCCTATTAAATGGCTATTTCATTGGGAATATACCCTATTTTCAGACAAACCCATTTGTTGGCGGATTCCAATCTTTGTTTTTGGGTCCAGGTGATTGGTTGCACTTCACTGCACAAGAAGTGATAGTTGGCAGTGACACTTGGTTATGTCACAGTTACCCCAGAGCCATGTGCACCATGCCCACTCCATCAGTTCAGCTATTCCCATCGGCTGTCGCGGACTTGTTCTCCATCTCAAAACTTTGGAACCCCATGCTATCCCACAATAAATTCATAAACCGCCCCAGTGAACTATGTAAAAATTAATAAAAATGATCAAGTTCCCATTAAACTGGCAAGTTTCGTGTTATGTGAGCCAATCCACCCTGGCCCCAATCAGGAAACCTTGGGCTTTTTCAGATCTTTCAACCCTGGATCTTCCCAAAGCCGAAAACCCATGGCTTCTACAGGTCAAGTGACGTCAATTGCAAGCCCTCGGGTGACACCAAGTCATCCACTACCATGGGCTGCGTGATGAAGGTGTTGGTGAAAGGCACCGTAAACCTGCACCACACTTGCATGATGTCCAGCCAAAAAAAGGTGAACAATCGCTTCTGTCCCAAATTTTCACAACAAAAAAGTCAATTAATATGTGTTCCAGCTACCTTCTAGTTATTTAACAGTTCGCCATGGTATAGATGGCCCATAGAAATAGATGGTTTACCTATTAAAAATGGTGATTATTTTCCATGGCCATGTTAAATAACCAGATGGTAACTTTCACAACAAATCAGCTACCGAGGCTGCCACGGTACAGCTGGCGCGAGGACGCCATCATCTCCGTTGGATGTACCCTGAAAGCTAGGGCGAAATATCGAAAAAAAAGTGGGAGAATTGAAAAGTTTTATCGAAAAAAAATAGGTCAAAATCAACAAAGTATTGGCTAAAGTTCAATTGATGTTGAATGACCTGACCAATCGATGACGGTGGAACTTCAAAGTGGCCTTGGCCTTTCAGGTCCTACAACTACTCATAGCGCGCGCCTCCACGTACACAAACAACCGATAGGTGTCGCCTCCTGCAAATAGGCAGACTCAGGGCCGAAACCACCATGCAGTTATTGTCACCCATACTAACCCATATGTTCCAAGATTTGTCTGCAAAATAGTAGGGATCAACCCCAAACATCCCCAAAAGTGCATGTGTTAATCCATGTTATCCCTAAAACTCCATGGAGCTTTGCCATCGGAGCCGCCACCATGTGGCTTCACCGCTTCACCATCCCCAGCATCGCAGCTCGCCGCCTTTCATGTTGCAGCCTGTGAGGGTGATCGTCTGCGTCTGGTCATTGATGACATAGTTCCTGGCGATGAAAAGCTACCGATGCCATATGATGCCATAGATCTCGCTTAAATGACCATCATTCCCAACATGGGGGGTAAAAGAAACAGAATCATAAGACATCATAATAAGTTATCAGAATCACGGTGTGGTGTCGCATTAAAATCTGCCCAAAGAAATATATCAACGGAGGGTGTGTCCTCACGACTGTTTCCAAGGCTCAGAAGCCCTGCATCGTCACTGGCTTCATCGACGAACAAAGATACCAACTTTGCAAGTTTGGCTGGGAAACAAGTTGATCAAAATGCTGATAATCCATTGGAATTCAGGATATCCATGTCATTCATCGGTGTCATTATCAGTTCTTCCAATAATTATCCATTAACCACGACATGAACAGCATTGATGATATGTCTTTGATCAGAAATCATTGAGTTAATTCAAATCAATGATTCGAAATCTTATCATATTACCATTGAAATACAGAAGGATATCATTTTCACCACCTGTCTATCCTATAGCTTTCCTATAGCTTCACAGAACTCCATCCCTGCTCCACATGTTGGGAGGGCCATCGGCTACAAAGGGCGTCCCGCAAGAACTTCATGGCCCTGGCGGGACGCGGGACTTGGTGGCCACCGGGCCACACCGGGCCACCGTGTCTCGGATCTTCAAGTTTGATCTCGCTGTGGGTCTGAAGACTTTGGAATGTTTGGAATGTTTGGAATGTTTGGAATGTGAAAGTTCTGTTTGGAGCAGGACTTCGACACTTTGGATCTCAGATATCTCAGTTGATCTGACGAAATGAGAAATGTGAAAGAAATAATCACGAAGACACATATCACGTTGTACAAAATGATAAGAAATCAAAGAAATGTGGGATTACAAGCCATTCAGCTCAAATGGGATCCATTTATATCCATCTGAGATCCACGTGGCTCTTAGATCTTCGCAACGCCTCACAGTCATGCAGTCGCCCACATGATTTGGAACCACCTTAGCAACGGAGCCAGCGTCGTTTTTCAGGGGCCCAAAAGGGTGCCTATGATGATTTCGACGCCAACCATGCCAACCATGCCAACTGTGAGTGGGTGAAAGACATTCACCCAGCAATTTTGGGGTGAAAAAATGTTGGGGGTTTGAGTTAGATCTACTCTGGAGCCATACCAAGCTGGACATTTTGTCCGCGAACAAACGCCTGGGACGCCACACCATGGCCCACAAGCGGCCCGTGATGCTGCTGGCCTCAAGTTACGGAAAGAGGACCCTTCACTAATGGATCATAAAAACCTATGCAAAAGCCACTAGTGGATCATACAGAAACATACTTGAATCATGAAAAACCATGGATGGATCACTCAAAAGCATGGGTGAATCATAAAGACATGTATAAACTAGTGTTTTTACCATTCAAAGAAATCCTTGAAGAACAAAAATCCAAAAAAATAGCTATCTTTTTAAATACTTCATCATCCTTGATCTTTGCTAACACCGAGCTTGGCCAACGAGCAGAGAAGGTGAAGGTCACCCCATCGCTGGTGGCCTAAATAGGCCCGGCAGGGAACTTTTTGATGGAAAACTGGAGGGTGGAACGACGAAAGGAACGACTCGCTGGAAACTGAGCCGCAACATCTGGGAGTTGGATATAACCTTGAGAAATTGGGGGTGATTCGTAGAAAAAATAGAGAGATGGCCAATCAAAATGATGAAATGGCCTATCAGACTTAATGCGAACTGAGCAATGCGGATGGGGTTGCAACGTCTGTAGCCAACAAACATGGGAAAATGAGCAGCAACTTACTGAGGCTTCGCCGTTACGATCAGGATGGCCCCAGCCAAGCCCTTGGATATCCAACCAGCTCGCCCATAATCATCACCAACTTTGGGTAGGAGTTGAAGGTGTTGGTTGTGCCTTAGGCCAAGTGTCAACAACTTCAACCTGACCCTGGAGGACGGTGATGGCAACGTGGTGTGAAGAGAGACACTTTGAAAAAACACACGGCTCCAACAATTCTGGAGAGCCAAAAGAAGCCAATCAATTCGCACAGGTCCTCGTCCAACATGTCGGATAGGGATCGGCATCAAAGACACACTTAGAGCCACATGGGTGTGTCAAATTTGCCGTTTAATAGTTCTTCAGCCTATGCTCTCCTGCGGGAGGCAAGATGTGGCAGGGCTTTGATACACAATGGTCCAGTGCCGTGCTATTTCATACATGTCATTGGGGCAAATCCTGATAAACCATCAAATTTAGTTTTTTTCACCTATATAAATCTTCAGAGAAACCCGCATCACTTTGAGATCTGTTCCACCTCCCGCGGTCACCATTTGTGGTGACTATGACATCATCCCGGAACAGTCGGAACTGTCGTCCAAATTCCCGTCCCAATTTGGGAGTCCTGGCCGTTGGTGGGAACCATGACATCAATCCCTGTACCAATTTGGCCATCGTTGTCTGCTCCCGTGTCTTCAATGTACACCATGGCCTGGCCATTTTTTGGGAATTTCCACCAGGTCCCAAGGGCCGAAAAACGAGATGTGTTGAAGATGTTGAAAATGTGAGAAAGATATTCCACACATAAACAACATCTTGATTATAAATATATATATATACAGTATGTATATATATATATATGTACACGTGTGTGTGTGTGTATTGGATGATAAAGAGAGGAAATCCACCGTAATCATCCAAAAACCCATAATCGTTTTCTTCTTTTGTTGAAGATCCCTGCCTTGTAAAGGACGTCCAGACTCAATGCGCAGTTGTCGATGCTGAAACTTTGCAATCCCCCGGTGATGGCCAGACCTGGGTGTTTCCAAGGAATGAGTGGGGGATTTTTCTGGCTATAATCCTCTGGTAAACCTACAAAAAACATCAAAAAACTATGGGAAATCACCATTTTTAATGTGTAAATCAACTATAAATTGCCATGTTCAATAGCTTTTTGTATGTTTACCAGAGGGTAACTATGGGTACAAGCACCAGAAATTGGGATATAACATGATATGACATCCATGACCCCAAAGTCCTATGGATGATGAGGGATGAGCTGGGGAACCAACCCATCCCCAAAAAATCAGCTCGTCGAGGTGACCATGATCTCCTCCAAAACCCTTATTATTTTTTATCTCCCCAGCAAAAATCAATGGTTTATATGTTAATATCCCCACTATATCAATGGTTTGTTTATTTATTTATTTAGTTATTTAGTTATATATTTATTTATTTACTTATATCCTGTATGTGTATCTATATATATATATATGTACATCTATTTCCCCATGATATCCTCATGATATCCCCACCTCTCATCCCCCATCCCCATCCGGTCCCGGCGTCCCGGCTGGCTTTGGAACAAATGGCCCCTGTGGCCACCTTGATCCCGGCGATGCTGGCAGAGATCGCCTCCTGAGAAAACTGGGATTATGGTGGGATCATGATGATCATCAGGAGGAATCGTCATCATTATCTATAATAGATGATCATCATTATAGATGGTTTATGATAATCTATAATTATCATTATCTATTTAATTATGATCTATAATGATCTATAATTATGATAATCATGATCATCATTATAGATCATAATGATGAATTAGGAGGATAATCAGGATTCATCTATAGATGATTTTTCTGGGATTATCTATAATGATGATCCTAAGATGGAATGGGATCATCATTATAGATGGTTTACCATCTGGTTATGACCAACAGTTCGCCATGGAAAATCCACCCGTTTTTAATAGGTAAAGCATCTATTTCGATTAGGGCCATTTTCCATGGCGAACTGTTAAATAACCAGAGGGTATATGGGATTATCATCATCATTATCCCAAGATAATGCTAAGATGGAATGGGATTTATATGGGATTTATATCTTGGGATTTCCTATCTCTTCCAGTTATCCTAAGATATTGATGATTTATATGGGATAACATATAGATCGTAGCTAATGGGATTGAAAAATATCTTGGGATTTCCTGATGAAATGATCTTTGTTGATATGCTTTTCCAAAAATAATTTGTGCGATCACCTCGTGTCATTGAGAAACCACACAAAATCATATGATTCTGGTGATGTGTTACCCTCTGGTAATTTAACGTAACTATGGAAAATCACCATGTTTAATGGTAAATCCACTATAAATGGCCATTTTCAATAGCTATGTTAAATTACAAGAGGGTACTTTTCTGCATCTTTTTGATGCTAGAATTCACTTTCCAGGCGGCTTTTTTTTGCAGTCCAAGTGACAATCTCCGGAATCAGCACAGCCCAAAGCACTCCCGCAGCCTGTGCGTCGATATAGACACATCACCAACTCAACATTTGGAGGGCAAACCAAAAAAAAATCTGCAAATATTGTCCGTTGTGACTATGATGAAGTTGTGATTAGATGTGATTAGTATTGTAATTCATGTTACTATGTGTTATTCATATTGTTGCTAGCATTGTCACTACTATCACCACCATCGCCACCACTTCCCATCAGTTCCCATTTCAGTCACCTCCCGCGCTTCGAATTCGATGGACACTGTGCTGGTCGTTGGCCTCAGTGGCACGGTGCTCCAAATATGGAGCTGTCCTGCAGTGTTTTCCCTAAATGGGTTTGTCTGAAAATAGGGTATATTCCCAATTATAGCCATTTAATAGGGATAATGATCAGCAAAACCATTGGGTTTAGGGGTACACTAGTTTCAGACACACCTAAATATCCCTAAATTCTGAGACCTGACTCCTGAGGCTCAAGCGTGGCGTCCAGTCTCGGGTAAGGATAAGTGCCTGCATGTTCTGTCTTTGAGCCAGTTATCACTTATCACTTATCACATAGCAACCCAAAAAAAATTAAAGATAGAAAAGTAAAATCCTAACACGACTAAAATTGTGATAAATGACCTTCAAGCTATCTTTTGGGGCTTCCATTCACCCAAACGCGGCGTGTCGCAGGATGGGCCTGTGAAGTCATTGGACGGCAAGACTTGCAGCGACATGGGCTCGGCCAAGACACCATCATCACGCATCTGACCATCCTGCGGAAATCTGACAAAACTCCGAGGAAATCACCAAAATCATCCCAGATAAAATTTTCGGATTGTCATGGATGATCATGGATTAACCATGAAACTATCAATGGCTTATCCATAAACATCCATAAACTATGGATTATCATGGATGATCATGGATTAACCATGAAACTATCAATGGCTTATCCATAAACTATGGATTATCGCTGGGATTATTATGGATTATTATGGATTATCCCATCTATCAATGAGTGAACTAACATGAAACTAACATGGCTTAACCGTAAAAAACCACTGTTCTTCACCATCTTCACCACAGTGGGCTGATCCTGGGACGCTCCCGGCCTCGACGTAAACGAAGAGTCGGTACTGGCTGCCGCCAAAAAGTCGGCATCCCGTCAGCACCACCTGGTTGTCAGCACCACTAAGTGTCGATTTGTTCGATAAAAAACCACCAGGAATCGACTCACACATCCGTCTTGTCTCGACATTCTGAGACATTCTAAGACATGAGCGATGATGATTTTTGGAGCATGTTTTCTGATGAAACAAGATGAAACAAGATGAAACAAGTAAGCAAACACTTTTTCCTGCTGGATTCTAGGTGGGTGTCTTATGGTTTTTTGGGTGGCAAATCCACCTAGAACGGCAAGGTGTTCAATGGCGAATATGATGTCATCAACCAGTGGATTTGGGCCGGGACTGGAACCCACGTGGTGTCATCCCAGCCACAACTCAACCAAAAAAAAACTCCTCGACCTGGAAAGAATATGAAGAATAATTGCAAATAGGCGATGCCTATCCCATACAGTGTCATAGTGTATCATATACTGATCCCATTTCATGTCACTGATGCCAGGCATTGTTTGAGTCACGCACGGTGCTTTCCATGTTGTTCACAAAGCCGTTCCACTTACCTCAGCTCAACAGGATCCAGGATGCCATGTTTCCATATCTTCATTTAGGCGGTTTCTGGAGATGTTGAATCTTATTCCAGTCATCTAGAATATGTGGGAAACCCATTCCAAATTATATGTCAATAGTAGGTGAATAGTGAACCATACCTCATTTACATTCATTTATAATTGGTTTTCCCATTTGGAGGGTATTAAAGAACCGTGAGGGAGCCATTGAAAAATCCATGCAAAGAAAAAAAACAGAAGATTCCCCATGTCTGACTGTCTGACGGATTAACCCACGGGAAAATCACAAAAAATAATGGACAAACCACAAATCCCACTATCTTGTTGTTGGTTATATAAGTTTTATATGGAATTTATGGGACATTATATAAAATCCCACTATCAAGTTTGTAGAATTTATATATATATATATATATTATCCCAAGATTTATATACAATCTGGTTATATATATATATATATATGTATATATATATATGTATATTATATATATGTATATATCCCATGATATCCCCACTACTTTCCCAGCAAAATGGTTGGTTTTAGACCCCCATTCCATTACGTTTACAACTGGTCCACAGCCAAGCTGCATGTGGCATCTCCCACTGCACTCATGAAGGCCTAGGCCAGTTGGCGAGTCTACCATCCACGGGACATGGAAAAAACAAGGGGATTTCACCATAAAAATAGACGGTTTTATGGGGATTTTATGAGGATTTTATGAGGATTTTACGGGGATTTGCTGGGGATTTAATGAACACATGGCAGATGGGGGAGGTGCATGTCATGCATGTCGTGCCTTGATGTTGGCGACGGTCAAAGTGGAGTAGTCAGCTTCCGCTGCGATCATCACATAGCCATTGCCTTTCACAGCCCAATGACATCCTACACATTGGGGTATGGGTCGAAAATCTTTAAACATGTTTTTCGCTACCCTCTGGAAAACTGTCCCCAAAAAAACTATGGGAAAATCCACCCATGCTATTCATGGGTAAATCCACTATTTCTATGGCCATTTTCAATAGCAATGGAGCCAGCGGTGACTGGTCTTTCGGGTGCCATAATTTTGACCAGCCATTGCGAGCCACTGAGCTGAGCACCCCTCAAACAATCCATCTCCCAATGGTATTTACATATGAGGATTCACCAATTCATATGGTATCATATGGATCCTACAACCATATGGATTCGACAATCATAAGGTTTCCTAGTACCTCCTCTAGGTACCGTAGGTACCGTAGGTATCAAGCTCAACCATCTGATTTTCTCGAGAAATGTGGATTTGCCGACTTACTCCAATAAAAAAAGGCCATGTCCGCAGAAAAATGATGTTGTTCAACCGTTGGATTTGGAGGCTTTGAGCCAGATGTGAAAGGTCCAAATCTTCCGGCCAAGAAAAATCCTCAGAAATATGATCAAGTAGTGGGGATTGGTGGATCTTCGGGTGAATCCCCCATATCCCCATTGACAAAGCTTTGGAACGACTTCGCCTGCGGAGGCAGAAGCTGTGAAGGTCACTGTGAGTCCATCCTTCGTGAGACCTGACATGCTGGGTTGCACCTCAGTGGGTCGAAATGCCCAGCAGCCCAGCTGCTAGTTGTGAAAGCCCATCGTCTTTCCAATCATTGCTGGCAAAAAATCTCCCTTCTTTTTGAATTGTATTGAAAGATATTGAAAGTCCATTGTTGTTCAAAATCCTCTGAAATACAGTATACATCCATATACATCCTCTGTTCCCCAGCTATTAACCTCTGGGAATTCAACATAGCTATTTTTCACATTGCCATTCATAGATGATAAACATGATGATTGACCAATTGACCTATGTTTCACATGGTGATTTTCCACTTCGCAAACTCCAACACTTTACCCGGTCGGCAGCCTCCCCATCTCCCCATATCCATGACTCCGCACCGCGAAGCTATTGGAAGAGGCTGGAACTTGGAATCGCAGCTGCTGTAAGGCGCCGTCCTCAATCGATTTCTGGGGTGATGTGTCTGTTTTTTCTTGAGCTTCAATGGTGCTTAGAATTGTATGATATATTGTGATATATTTCTTATAATATAGTTCTGTTATATGTGGTTAAAAATAGATCCGTCAAATTGGGAATGCGTGTCTAAATCATAGATTCCATGAAGGGAAATTAAAGCCTCTAGTCGTAAAGTCCAAAAAGATAGTGATGTTTCCTCTACTGTATCACCACAGTGGATTTGAGTGAGATTTCATTGGGCTTACCCTCCGGTAATCAAAGATGGTGTTTTAAAGAATCATCTATTTAGTTCGATGATTTTCCCATTCAAACCCTCGACTTATAAGGGATTTCCCATTGCCATGTTTGACTCCCAGGTGCTAAAAGGCTCCTATGGTCCTATTTCCCATGACGTCAATCATGAATCTCAGGATCTCTACAGAATAATCACTACAACAAAAAAATATGCAATAAAACTGATAACCATCATGACTATGAGAGTAACGAGAACAATGAGAAAAGTGAGAATAATAAGAACAGTGAGAAATGTGTGAGAACAATGATCATAATGATAACAGATCATAACAGTATACAGTATATATATATACAATAGTACAGAATAAAATAGAATATAAAGTATCATCACATCCCCAACTTCCCCCAAAAACCATCGTTTTTTTCAGCATCTCCAGTCCCCAACTTGCGCTTCCCGGCGTTGTCCAAGCCATCGTAGCCCTCCACGTAGACGAAGATCGAGTACCAGCCCATGCCCATCATGCCACAGCCGTGCATCAGAATCCTCCCCCGCAGATGCCATGCTGGTGGATTTTTGTTTAACTGCTGGTTGGATTTTAGCATTTCATCTTCAGAATTTCTGGTAAATATTAATGTAAATGTATGGTAAATTCATGTGAAATCTGTTCAATGATCAACTTACACAAATGATGTTCATGCTAGTGTAATCTCAAGGCAGACTTGGCTGGTCGCCAGTTCGGGGTCACTCAGCGACTTGGTATCTGTGCACACAAACTCGAATTCCAAACTTGGGACTTCCGATGGTTGCGGGTGTTGGGACTGCATTATTTTGAATGGATTTGATCCCAATCAGTCTGGATAAACCAATGGATTGTTGGATAAACCACTGGATTTGATCTGATATTGCTTGGCTTTTAGTTCCCATCGGGTCATCCCAAATCCATCGGTTTATCATGAATTTTGTTTTGGATGAAATAGACATTTGGTGGATCTGCCCCATTTTCAGACATGTTGGTTATATTCAATTGTCGCAAAAATGTTCAAATGAACCCATGTGTTTGATGTTTTTTCACAAATGAAAAGAATTTATTTCGATCTCTTGAGTAAGATCAATTGGCTTAGTACCAATCAGCTTGTAGCAACCTCAAAATAGAGAGAAAGGTGGGAAACCACTTTATATAAATATGAAGTATATATCAGCAAAAAAAACATCCTGGAACCAGCTCACTCTTCCGCAAATTTGGTGACTAAAATCTACAAGATAGTTCTAAAATCTACAGTTGTGGATTTCAATATGTTTCAATCATCAATCTGTTGAACAAAACCTGGGACGAGCTCGGCAATCTGAGCCAAGCTGCTGTAGGGATGTCGCTGCCGTCACGGGCACAGCGATGCCCCTACAGGACCTACAGGACTGGCGGGGCGCCAGTAGCGGACCACAGGGAGACGTTGGGAAACCAACGTAGATTTTAGGCTTTTAACTATCAAGAATATGGGGGTTACAATGGGATATGTCGGGATTTAATTGCATTCATAGGGAAACTAATGGGAAGACTTGTTTTTTGGGCTAAAAACGGAGGTACACGACCCAACGATTTTATGGAAAATAAGGAAATAGGTAACCAAACACATTTGTTGGGTGTGCGTCAAAAATAGGTATGAACCGACAAGAAAAAAAAAGTCATGTCATCGATTTATCCATTCCTGACCCACTCTTTGAAATGTGTTCACCATGATTTCAGCTGGTTTTTCTACAGAAACCGGCCCAGCTGGGCCGGGCTGTTTTTGTTTTTTCCAACTCCGCCTCCCAGAAAAATCATGGGATCATCCGAAAATCAGGTGTTTCACCCCCCAAAAAAGTCGTGGTTGTTGATGGTTGAATCATGGACAGAATCCAAGCCCCAGCCCATGGGTGTCCAACATCATCCCCAACTGCCCCATGCATTGGCTGACAGTGTAAAGCAATAGGATCCACAAATTTACCAAATTTACCATGTTATACCATGCTCATGGGTGGTATAAACATCTATAAACTATCCTTAAAATATGCTCTATGGCATTGAGAATACCACCATTATCTAAGTTTACCTCCAAAATCTCCAAAACCATGGGGTTTTTATCATCATGTTCCCCATGATGTGCCATACATTGGGTATATGTTGGTACCGACAAACACGGCTCAGCCGGCAAAAAGCCCCACGGCTCAGGCGCTGGCGGGCGTCCCAGTGCACCATCACCCAGTTTCACCTGGATTTCTGACCGAGGAGGTCCAAGGATCAGTGGGAGCCTACTGATGATTCACTAAGAATGGGAATATATAAACGATGGGACTATGACTATGGAATATCAAAATAGAACGAATCATACTGAAATCAAAAAAATGGATCTGGGGCTTTCCTAAATCATGGTTTGGATCCCCAAGTCACCATAACATGATCGACTTGGATGACTTGGGGTACCATGACTTAGGACACCTCCATTGTTCCCAGGGGAAAAAAAACTCATTTGAAACCACCAACGATTTAGACACTCACGACGTCCTCGGGAGCGCCAAGAAGAACAAAGAAGTCCGACAGCTGCGAAGGAACCACCATCACTTTCGCATGTCCAAGTTTCTTAAGAGGCGATTTACCATCACTGTCCCTTAAATATCATGAGACTGCGGGGGAATATTTGATGATTTGTTAACATTTTCTCAGGAATGTGTGGATGTTTCTGGATGTTTGGCGATGTGGATCTTTTCTGGAACTTTGCTGGGCTCTGTGGCCTTCGATGGTGTTGAAGTCGGGCTTGGGGTGTACACATCATCCTGAGGCCGGGCTTTGGCAGCTGTCCAACCCCCGGTGACAGGCTGAACAAAATGCTGAACTCCTCACATGGAACCCCCCAAAGATTGGAAGGATAACGTTGCGGAGTTGTTGTTCCGTTCCATGTCAGTTTCCGCTCAGTTGTGTCATGTCAACATCAAACACGTTTCCAACATTGAACCCAAACCACCCTGGCTGAGCTGACGTTCTCTTCACTTTTGCCTCTTCAAACATTTTTGGTCGACCGCCGTGTCGCCTGGGTGTCGTCCCCAGGGGCCGCTGGGGAAGCCCCAACTGGCGAGACCAATGTTGAGGCGGAAAACCCTATGGTCCAGGACCAAGGTGAAAAAGGTGAAATTCGATGAGTGCAGCTTCGAAGCTCAGCTTGGCTTTTGATGATCACGAGATTTCGATTTCTTTGATGTACAAGAATCACTAAAGCTAAGCTGCACTCATTTGGAAACTCTGACATTCTCCACTGAGTGGGATAATCTGGTCTTGAACAGCATCTTTGAAACATCCAAAGGAACCAAACGGTGTACGCTTTGCAGATTTCGTTGTGAAGAGATGTAGATGACGTGTACTGAACGTTCTTTTGAGTAGGTCGAGCTTTTAGACCAGGCCTTTCTGTGTCACTGTTGTCCGAAAACTGCCATTGCATTTTGTATGCTAAAAAACCGCAGCAGTTCAGCATCTCTTTGAGATCTCTTTTGGGATTTGAAAAAAAACGGCGAAGTGGGTGTTGGAGCTCCTATCAAATTCTGAGTTTTTCCGGACTATGGTTTCCAGAAAGACACACCCAAAAGGCATGGTGTTCTTGATGCTTTGGAAGATTTGCAAGAATCCCGAAAAAAAAAAACCTGGGAAAATCTACAGGCCTGTAGGATCACCCCATTTTTGTCCTCTCGATGTTCCGAAAAAAAAATACGTGAAGTCCATCCATTGAAGAAAGCCTAACTGAAAACGGCTACCCACTTCGTCATCGCCGGGAAGCTGAAGTCATGGCAGCAGTCCCACTGGGATCCCAAGGCCAATTGATTGTCACCTCTTCTTCGTTCGTTCCTCCAATCTCTCAAATATCTTGCAAAAAATCAGGATTATGATCTTCCGAATCCAAAAAATTAGACAGACCCTGGATAGCCAACGCAGGGACTGCTGCCACCGATATTGTTCCACTCTCCTATGGAGACACCACGACACTCGGGTTTAATTTCGACTTGGACATCCAAGCAAGCAAGCGTCACCAGGAAATCTACAAGTTTTCTTTAGGGAAATTCAACAGATGTTTTCTTCTCAAACACAAAAAACAAATCAGAAAGCCTTGGAGGATTGGCAGATGTTGTTGGATTATCGATTGTTTTCAGATCAAGATATGCGTCAGGACCTGGTTGTGCGGCCCTCCAATCAAGGGCGCATCAATGGTGCGGAATCAGTGCGTTTTCCGCACTGATTCCCAAGGCATGTGATTCCAGACCTCTTAACCAAAAAAAACCAGGTGCATCAGCCATTGGGTTTGTCCAAAAGGGAATAAACTATCAATGTATATATATATATATAGAGTTATTATTTATATATAACTAGTTATAATATATATATATATAGTTATATTATATACATAGTTATATTATATTAAGTATATATTGGTATGAGAAAACCATTTGAATTCGAATAATACGTTCGGTATCCCGAATATTTGCCATTTAAACATATTTAAACCAGATATCCTGAGAATTCCATGGTGTCTAACTTCCTTTTCCCATATTTTTAACCATTCACATGGCTATAAATTGTCGCAAATCGCGTATTTTTGAGACAAACCCATCAGCAATTCACAGGCATCACCCATCAGACTGCGCCGATCTCGCAGACAAGAAAGATCGTCCCTTTCGTGGGCCTCAGAATTGTTCCCTTTACCCTCCGATAATCAAACGTGGCAATGGAAAAAACCCTATAAATGAGGTTTGAATGGGGAAATCATTGAAATCATCTATAAATTAAGGTGGTGGTTTCATGTTGTTTCCATTGCCACGTTTGATGATCGGAGTGAAATTCCGATCATCAAACGAACTCTGGATAAGTGTGTACACCCTCCCCCTGAGGAAAAGAAGGTGTGTTCATACCGCCAAGACACGACCTTCCCGATGCCTTATGTCTGGGTGAATGAAGACCCATAGATTCAATAGATCCATACACCAAAACAACAGCGTGGTCTCTTCCAGACGATTTCCCCATTGGATCTGTGAAAAATTTTGAGCTTCCATGAGGAAACATCTAGTTTTATAGAGGGTGAGTGTTTTCCAGATTAGTTTTTTTAGATTCTATGTGTAAAACATCAACTTTTGCTGCAACTCTCCACATCTTTTTGGGGAAAAAATTACCCAAATCCAGGTGAACCATGGCCCCTGGGTCTCCCCTACTGGGCGTGATCGGTGGAGATGGTGGGGGCAACACTTTCATCACCGGGGAGGCTCCTGCGACCGAATGGTGGGAAAGGGCTGGGAAAATGCTTAGAAGAACTGCTTGGTGGCTGCATTTTTTCAGAAAAGAGAATGTAAGAGTTGAAATCTTAATGTGTTCCTGTGTGGTTTCCAATCATATTGAGTGACGGGTTGAGTGTACTAGATGATTTTTGCGAAATCGACTTGGGATCATTCAAAAAGCGCTCGTGAAACTTCATCCCAATTTTTCAAGCTAAAAACAAAGCAGTAGATCGATAAATATCGCGAATGTGTATAATTATAGAATACTTCAGATATATGCACAAAAAATGATCAAATCTCTTTATCAATAAATGTGTAAATAGGATTCATATTGATTTATACAAAAGAAAATATGAAACAAATATAAATAGCGTGGCCTGCTGGAAGCTGGGCATAACCTTCAGCTGGAGCAGAGGATGGAGCATATCCTAAGCTTGCACCTGGGCTGATGGAAAACGCCGGAGCAATCCCATGTTATGGATGTTTTTTCTAGGAAATCATGGGAAAAACCATGGAAAATCATGGGAAAACATTGGAAAACACATCAGAGAAACACTGCAAAACAAATGAAAACATGATCATTGAGCGGTGTCCAAAACGGACAAAAAAGAAACCTATCCGCCTAAATCTCTTGTATTTCACTTTCCCTTTCGCCACATCTGACACACAAGGCCAGTGGCAGTACCGAGATGTGCTGCGATTTTGAAGCCATGGCGGAACCCATCCAGAGCCAGCCATATTTCTTGGATTTGCGCTTGGGTTTCTGAATGGATAATCACCATGTTTAATGGGAAAATCAACTATAAATGATGGAAAATCACAAACCAACTATATTTCTGAATGGTATTTTCCATCATAAACCATCATAAACCATCCATGTTCGGGTACCCATTGATGATATTGATGGAAATCTCCAAGGTTTCCAATTCATCCAGACATCGCCAGACCCATCCCAGGAACCTCGTGGATCTTCCCGGCGCGAGTCGTCCAAGACATCTTCGAAACAAGTCTCTGCAATGATAGGCATCGCCGCGGTACTTGAGCCTCAGAGAATTGCTCTCCATAGCTTGATAGCTTGACTGGCAGACGGAGACACGATTCGACATGGACGAAGACGACGAAGACGACGAAGTCCCCAAAAAATGGAGGTCGCACATGTGCTATTTCAATCGGGGAAAATGATCAGTTGAAAGCATGTTACAACATGTTAAAACATGTTAAAACCACATGTCGATTTCCGAAATTGACAGATTACCCAAAATCTTCGATGAAGCCTCTTCAAGCCCACGTTGTCCAAAAAAAACTGGGAACTGACCAGTTCCCTTTCGATCACCGGTCCAAGCCACTTGAGGGGGGTAAAGCCGCCATGGCTTTCAATGCAACGTGGCTCTCCTGAACTTCCTCCGGAGCTTCTTCCCAAAGGAGCCGACATGCCTGGCGTGTAGGTTGTCCCAGGTTGTCCCAGGTTGTCGCAGGGAAGATGGGAACCAGGATCTGAACACCTCAGGTGCCCCATGGCGCCTCCAAGGCTGCAGGTCTCTTTCGAGCATTTAGAGCCAAGAAACGCAGCAGGAAATCCACCTGGCAGCGGGTCCCAAGACAGGCGATGCCATGCCCAGCCGTTTCCAACCCCCCAGGAACCGGAACCCCCCGGAACCGGCGCTCCCCCAACTGGCGCACTAAGGTCTCCGTCAGCTTCTGATGGGCGATCTCATCACATCGGCTATTGCCGGTCAGGGATGGCTGCCACGTGACCTGAGGATGGAAACGGCCACCTAAAGGGGGGCCACTTCTTTGTTGGGTTTAATGTGATCCCATGTTATCCATTGTAGAAAGTGCCAACCATGTATAACTGTATAACATTGTATAACCATGTAAGATCCTGTAGATGCTAGATGCTAAGCAATAAAAAGCAGACATGAGTGTGTCTGAAAATGGATGGAAATTATCAGTTTGGGCCATCTTCATGAGGTCTTAGCGCATTGGATGGAATAAGATAGTCAATCTTTAACTAGTGATTGTTGCTTCAAAACATGATGTATGTGATTTTTTGCGTTTGAACACATCCAACAAGGGAATATCAGAAATGAACATCCGAGAGAGGGCATACCGGGCCAAGCAAATCTCGGAGATCTCCGCAGCGAAACCCTTCAAAACTCAGGCTTTGACAATTTCTCTAAGGCTCCGACACTGGACACTTCACATCCACGTTCCAGGCCAGTGAGGAGAAACAACATCACAGCTCCTAAACCTGAGCGATGGAGCTGAGAAAATCTGGTCTGAATGGATGTCTGGATGATATCTGGATGGATGTCTGGATGATATCTGGAGGATATCTGGATGATGGATGTCTGGATGATATCTGCAGAGATTTCAAATATATCTGGAAGATATCTGGGAGACGCAGCATCGGATCTGCGCTTTTCATGATCTGTACTATGGGCAGATGGGAGAGACCAGGAATGCGCCCCCTGAAGTCCCAAAATGGGGGATTCCTAAGTCATGGGGGTTACCCCGTGGCATGGAAAAACAATGTCTATTTGGGCACGTCCCTGCAGCGGGCTTTTTCAGCCATGACGATCAAAAACCAGCATAACATATTCATTGTAGGTAGACAAGATGATGGGCCAAAGTTTACTTGAAACAACCTTCCCTCTGTTTCACTTATTGTGTGTTTTTTGTGTTTCTCGGGTAGAAAAGTTCCCTCTAAACAAGTTTTGCCGACAATCAACCTTTCACGCGTACATGTCTTGCCTGGCTCTTTTAGGGACTACAGTATGAGGCAACGATTCTTCCAAGAAGCCTAGATGATGCAGCAAAGGCTACTTGAAACAACTTCGCCTCTTTTGCACTTTTTGTATCTCGCACCTCCTTTTTATTACTGGGCTGGAAGGGTTTGCTCTCTGCGCAAGGTTCGGCCGAGAATCAGTACTCAATTTCCTTTTTTTCTCTTTTATGTTTCTTCTCTGGTTTCCAGTTGCTGTTGCTGGGGTGGAAATTCTTTTGAGGCGGGCCGGGCCAGCTTCTCACAGGTTGCCCTTGTTAGGGACCATGCGGCAAAACTTGTTTGACCTAGCCAGGCTCTAGATGATGGGGCAAAGGTTACTTGAAACAATGTCCCCTCTTTTGCACCTCTTGTCTATTGTATCTCCTTGTTGTTTTGGGGGTAGAAATCATTATCTAGTTGCTGTTGCTGGGCCAGCTTCTCAACTGTTCTCTTCGCTTTGTATTCCTCTTCTTGTGGTTGTTTGTTGTTTCTGAGGTGGACAGGTTGCTCTTTGAGGTTTTCACTTCCACCTTTCTTGTCTTGTTTGTCGTTACTGTTCCCGGCGTGAAAGGGCTTTCGAAGGGGATGGGGTCAGCTTCTCTCAGCTGTGTCGTCTTTCCTTTGCATTCCTCCTCTTGTACTTGTTTGTTGGCGCTGGGGTTTACAGGTTACAGTCTTTAGGGACAACTCTAGATGAAGGGGCAAAGGTTACTTGAAACAACCTCCCCTCTATTGCACTTCGTGTGTATCATTACTTCTTCTTGTTTCTGGGTTGGAACGGTTTCTCTCGAAAAAAAAGTTTTGGCCGATAATCAACTATCACTTTCTTCTTTCACGTTTACATTTGATGTCTTGTGACTATCTACTTGCTGTTGCTAGGCCAGCTTCTCAACTGCTGCCTTTGCTTTGCAGTCCTCTTCTTGTGGTTGTTTGAGCAACAAAGGTCTGGAGCCTGGAGGCTTGAGCAACAATTAGAATAATTAGGATAATTAGGTTCCAAAGGCTCTCTGGGCGGCTAATTATCCTAATTATCCTAATTAGGGAGGCTAATTATCCTAATTATTCTAATTATCCTAATTAATTAGCATAATTAGGATAATTAGGATCATTAGCCTTTCAAAGGCTCTAATTACTCTAATTATCCTAAGTGATTACAATAATTAGGATAATTAGTGTAATTAGCAAACTCAAAAATCTCAGCAAACCTGGAATTTGGGACTTGCCCAAATGAACCCTGTTTTTCCATCATACGGGTTACCCCCTTTTTTATCATCCATTTTGGATTGGGATTTTCCCTTATAAAACCATCCATTTTTGGGTACCCCACATGACTTAGAAAACCATGGAAACCCCCATATGTTTGAGAAAAATCAGCCAAAGGACTGAAGATGTCGCTTGCTGAACCTTGCACTCCAAGTCCTTGGTTCTCTGCTGGATTTACCTATGGGAAATATGTGTTGATTTTCCATCAGCGACAAGCGCAAATTGTCATCATTAGTACGACATTGATACTAAGTCTGATACTCTATGTAGTATTTAGATGTATTTAGTGACTTTAGTGTGTTCATTGACCCCAATAACATGGCAACCATTGGCAAATCCAAGAGGCTTGAGTCTAAAACTTCAGGAGCACAGTAACAGCCATGACCTGTGTGTCGCCCCATGGGCAACTCGGCGTCTGCGTGTGTGGCACGGCTAAAACTGGCCAGCACTGGCCTGTTGGAAGCATGGCAGTGATTTTTTCGGGAACAAGCATCAGATTTAATCATGACAAATGATGACAAATGGTGATTTAAGCGATATGAATGGGAATATCAACAAGTTGGGTGTGTCTGGAAATGGGATTACTGGGAGAACCATAAAATGATAGCTTTGATTGGAGGAAAACGCTGATTCACTATCAAGTGTTGGGCTTTGTCCCAAAATTGTCAGACAGACCCGCATCATGAAGACGCGAAGTTTGTTTTCAAAAAATATTGATTCCTCTCATGGGTGAAACGCATCAAGGATTTTGACGTTGAGTTTTCCAAACAGCTACACAGCTCCCCAAGCAATGCCCGGTTTTCACCCAGGGGTTGCCAGTTCGCCCTTTCCAGTCCCAAGTTTCCCCAAAATCACTTGGACCCATGGATGTCATGGGACGCCATGGATGTCGTGGGATTCTGGTCCCAAGTTTCTGCAATTTTCAGCCCCACGTTTTCGCCTCAATTCCTTTCCATCTCTGTCCAAAAAGATGTTTTGTGGTCGGATGTCTCGATGCCAAATCTGCTTGCTATGGATATGGGCTGCAGCACTCAGTAGCGATGTGCAGATCACTTGCCTGACGTCAACCGCAGGGCTTTAGGACCGTCCAGGATTGAGGAAAATAACTTACACTTCAGTGATCAAACGTGCTTGGCTGGGAAACCCTACAAATTTCATGGATTTCATGGGAAAATCCTCTATAAATGGGCCATGTTCCATAACGATATTCAATAACCAGAGGGTAACCTCTATGGGCCAATGGGTACTATAGATGGTTTCAGTCAAAGGTGTCATTTCTGGTTACCTCCAGTAATCAAACACGGCTGGGAAAACCCAATGGAGGTCCCGTTGTGCCAGGGTCAAAAGCCATGGTTTTGGGGCCATGGTCGTCCACCCATCCCCCTCATGACCATGGAAAAATCAAATCGTGGATAAAAAAGCCGTGGGGAATCAGTGAAGCAAAAAGACACCACATGGCCTTGTCTGAAAATAGTGTCCCCAAACAACATGTCATGCTTCATATTCATTTTCCAAATATTATTTAATATGTTCAAATGGTCTTTGGTGATTTTGGGGGCTCCATTTTCAGACAAGCCGATATCAATCCAGGTCACCCTGCGATGAGGTCCAGGTGCCCATGATTGGACACGTACTCCGAGAGAGTACCCCCAGTGCAAAACTCAAAGGCCAGTAGCCAAGTACTGCGCGTTGAATGTCCAGCCAGGGGGT
The DNA here is from genome assembly GCA_947184155.2 of Cladocopium goreaui. Taxonomy (NCBI): domain Eukaryota; class Dinophyceae; order Suessiales; family Symbiodiniaceae; genus Cladocopium; species Cladocopium goreaui. Next base: position 46,715 of record CAMXCT020001072.1, read on the forward strand.
TCCTTGAAGCTGGAGCGAAGAAGGTCCCCAGAAGCGACAAGACGTTGGGATGGCTGCAGTTCGCCAGGTGCCGAATCTCATTCACCATGAGAATGGCCTGCGCCTCATTGACCTGATAGTGAAAAGTGAACCCTCCAGCTTTCGCGCTTTTTTTGGGCATATGGTTGGGTGCTTGATGCTGGCACTTCGGGTATTCATCCCAACTGAACAACTAAAAGCCTCATATCAAACATCCGTCATCGTGACATAACCAAGCTGAAGTGCCCTGCTGAAAAGATGTTTATCTTCAGCACAATAGTGTGTTTACCCATTTATGGCGACAAACTAAAGTATCAACCTACCTACCCATGCCTTGCCAAGCTATATCCAGCCAAGAGCAAATGACATTTGGCGACATACGTGATATAGATTAAATTCGATTACACTTAGATGTTACCTTACAATATAGATTATGGTTCAGATTTATAACTGGTCCCGAAAAAATGACCCTTGAAACGACTCGAATCAGTTTAATCCACCAAGAAACAGGAGTCTTGATGAACTTAATGGCCACTGGTTTTTCACTTTCCGGGCATTCGTCCTGTGGCTGTAAAAAGCGAACTGGTTGAAACATTGCCATGTGTGATTCGCGTGCGGCCCGCCCGTCGGGTCCCCGGCTCGAGTCCTCTGAAAGGGCTTCTGAATCACTCATCGTAGAGATTGACCAGAAACTATTTTTCTGCATACCTGGCCACTGGCATTGGGATCTGAGGATGATCAAGATCAAGAAGAAAAAGAAAGAACAACGAGATGAAGAACCAAGTTGTTGACTATACCATCCAACTATCGTCAATATCATCAAATATACAGTACCATTAACTTCACAACTTCACTCCTTGCCTAATCTAGTGATACCGGAAGCGCTCCGCCCGATGACGTGTTTGTGGAAGAGGAACTCCTTCTCGATGTCCCACCTGTCCCGAGAAAACCGGCGTTTTAGGTGCCGTCCATGAGCAGAAAACCCAGATTTCCGCATCGAAAATGATAGAATTCACGGAAATTTCACGGCTATGTTTCATCATGGGGACAGCTTGTTCCAGAAAAACTTGTCTGAACATGGGTTCCCAATTCTCACGGATGATCTTCTCAAAATGATGTCCTTTGGCTTTGGGGAAAAATCGATGGGTCGGTTTGCTAAACTTTACCATGTATCATCATCCACCCCATCTGGAAAGTACAAAAAACACTAACCCCTCTATTGATCATCAGGTGGTTTGGCAGTTCCCACCTGATCACTCCTTGCTTGCTTAGCATTTGGAGGCACCGAGCCATCTCCTGACTTCCTGGAACCAAGCTTGCCTCGGCCCACAAAACTCCACCCGAGGTCCCGAAAACAGCTCCGAAGAAAACACGATCCAATCAGTTTGCTCTCCGGACGTCATAGATTTCTTAGATGCATCATTTTCTCAGTGCCTAACAAAAATCATTCATAAGAATAGCAAGAAATGTAAGAATAACAGCAACAACAATAGTAATAACAAGAATAATCATAACAATGAGTCAAATCGTCATTGTTCACCTTATCGCGGAATCCCATGGAATCCCCAACTTCCAGCTTAGCCCACCCTTTTTAATTTCTCAGCCCAGACACGCCAATGATCCAAAGTTCATCGCTCCGGGGGTCCTCGATCGCTTCAAGGATTCCCATCTGCGATCGCCACCTCCAGCGAGGTGCCAGAGCCAAAATGCTCCTGAAGTATGGCACCTCCTGGCGCGTTTAAACAAAACGAGAGGGGGATAAACCACGGCTTGTTTTAGCTTTTAGCTGAAACAAGAGCAGCGCTGTTAGATGGGGAAATGATACATATATATATATAATATACATAATACAATATGTTATTTGTTCACTATTGACTATTGTTCGGTGTATATATATATATATGTATATACATACATCTAGACATACTTATAGCTTTCAAAATTGAGACGCCAAAGCACACAATGTTGACAGTTTCTGCATCTAGATGCCATCCCAGAAATGGTTAATTCACTGGTGAGCCTTTGCGCTCTGTCTGGATACCCCCGTGGCTGGGGAATTTCTATGCACCAAGTGGTTCCTTTGGAAAACGCTCGGATTCTCTGAAAAAAAAATGATACCCCAAAAATCCCTTCAAGTTGATCGTCATTCTCATCATTTCTCAAAATGGGGCCATTTTTCTCCACTTCCACCAGAACCATGGCGGTCTCATGGCAGAACCGCACCTCGGTGTCGAGGCGATCAAAGGGACCCTGGACAGTCGACGCCGCAGGATCTGTCTGTGTCCAGAGCAGGTCTGCGCAGAGCAAGGGGATGGATACTCCATCACCTACCAGGCGCCCGTCTGAGAAATTCAGCAGGCTCAAGGAAGATGTTCTGTCCTGACCGGAATCGAACACCTGAAAAGTATTGGAAAAAATGGTCTTTCCACGAAATATACCGTCTGGAAATTTTTGCATCACTATCGAAAATGGCCTGTTTATAGATGATGTGTGATTATTTACCTATCAAAAATATGGTGATTTTCCATGGTACTGGTGTTTTTTTCTGGAGAAAGTCACGACTACAATGCGTTTCATGCCTAGACACCGGATGTTGGGCGAGTGGTTTGGACATTGGGGATACGGATAAAGTCTCTCATTTGGCGATGGAAAACAGGCTTGAAACTGCGGCTTCGCAGCTGTTCCTTTCGACAAGAATCTGGTATCCAAAAATGTGGAACTCCCAGATCCCGTGATTCCCGTGGTTGATCATCCTTTTTCATCCTTTTCCAATGGCCATGGGGAGATGCCTCATTTTCAACAAAAAAAAGATCACCATCTGTAGTCTGTACATCCGAAAAATCATTGTCTGCAAATGCCACGGATGGCATCCGGCCCGACATGGGGATTTCGATCAAAGCTGGGACGTTTTGGCCATCCCAGGTTTTGGCCATCCAAAAAAACTTCGGATGACTATGGCGTGGCTATAGCGGCTACGGCTCGAAAATGATGCAACCCGCAAAATGGTTCGTGTTTTTAGTATCATATTCTATCATATTCTATCCATTAACCATCCATTTTTAGGCAACTGAAACTTTGAACCATTTCCCCCACCCCCAACCCCCCCAGTTCAGAGTCCTTGAAGCCATCGCATTGCCCGGTTTGCTTCACATGGGCTAAGGTGCTACTCATCTTCTCTCCTCGACTTCCTTAGCTCTGCCACCATGAAAAATCCTCCTTCCACTAGATTTCTCGGAAAAATCGGAACAAAAGCAGAGAGAAAATAGACGGAAATAGATCATCAAATGACTCTCATGGGGGGAAAAAAGGTCATCAGCAAATTGGAAAACATGATTACAGTAATCATGGGAAATCGATGCTGAATATTTTCCCAGGAAATAGAAACCATGGAAAAAAATGACTAAGCAATGGGAAAACGAAAAAACATTGGCTTTAACAAACAGAAAAAAGTGCAGAAAATCGCCAAATTTAGTTGAACATGCAAATCTCTATTAATTCATGGATTGATGACAATCCCCAAAATATGGCTACATAATCCACCGTTTGATTGTAGTTGGTTTTTAGATCATATATTCCATTAGATTATATCAACCTTAATCTCTCATTAGATACCCATATTTATTCGGAAAATGACTAACCCCCCAATAAAATGACTAATAACATGCCATATATATGCCAGTGTTCACCATGAAAATATCCCATTAAATCCCCGTGTTGATTGGTGAAATTGCTAAACCACCCCCCAACAAAAAAAAAAACACTAATCCCCCGATATATATATATATATATATATGTAATATATAATAAGGAGTGCATAAAATCAACTAATCTCCCCCCCAAAGGGAAGAAAAAAAAACGATATATGAGCTATGAAAATTCACCAGTCTTAATAGGTAAATCATCATAAATCCTCGAAACAAAGTGGCAATTTTCTATAGCTATCTCAAAATGGTTAAATAACCAAGGTTAATGGGAAATGGGATATGATGTAATGGGCTAGCCACCATTATGGGTGAGATATGGGTGTGTCTGAAAATCGGCGAAAACAAAAAACAAATGGCTATGTTCATATGGAAAGTGATAATAATTATATTAGATTTTAGGGTTTCCCATCCATGCGGTCCCAAATCATCCAAGAACATCACCATGACTTAGTAGTGACGCCTATGTGACTTGGGCATCCAAAAAGATTAGTAGAGAAACCCAAAAAAAAAGAGAATCCAGCAAAAATAAAAATAAAGGTCCATATATAGGAATTCCCCATCAAATGATCCCTATCATAAAAATCCACGCTATGGTTAACAAATAATAAATAATGTTTATTTAAGAGATCCGTATATAGAAATCCCCTTTAAAAAGATTAAATACCCTCTGGTAAACTGTCCCATAACTATGGAAAATCACCATGCTATTAATGGGAAAATCCACTATAAATGGTCATTTTCAATAGCTATTTTGACATAACCAGAGGGTAACCATATTCAGATTCCAAGTTTCGCTCATCACCGCTGAGTTTCAGAGCACTGGGCCGCCCCGGGCTCTGTTCGCCGTGCAGAGGGTGCAGCCACAGGGGCATCGTCCCGCGTGCCCGTGGTCAACGTTCATGGCAAGGTCATAAAGGCTCTGCCGAGCCTTTTTGGAGCCAAAAAAAAAGATAGAAGATGGAAGATAGATGGAAGATAGATGGAAGATGGATGGAAGATGGATGGAAGATGAAAATCAACTTGAAGTCAGCAAAACATGAAGAAAGTGAAAAGAACATGCAAAACTCACCCGATCTTCAGTGGCCCTTCAGTGAGCAATTCACTAGATCAACTCTAATCTGAGCACTTGACCAGATCAACTTCAATCCAGAATTTTCTATCCATATTGGGTGTGTCTGAAAATCGGGTCCCGAAACTTTGGCGAAACAGAAACAACCATCGGGTTGGGACATCAATTGGTGGAGGGTTTGGACTTTGGGATGTCATGCGAAACAGATGGGTGAAGGGTTTGTCTGAAAAAAATGAGGAGGCCAAAAAATCCCATGGATTATATCAAGTACATATACATATATATTATATATATATATCATATCATAATATCGAAGTATCAATGAGTACCATCATTTTCCCCGTTAGAAATTGGATCTTAACTGGTGCGGCGTTGCTGGGCTGCCCACATCATCAGGCACGATCATGGCCTTTTCAACGGCTCGGGACATTGGTCAGATTATAGCCACATATAGCCACATAGCTATGGAAAATGACCATTTTTTGTGGTAGGATCAACTATAAATGATTATAAATGATTATAAATGATCCATTTATATCATAGCTATAAAATCTATAAATGATTATAAATGGATCATTTTTCATAGCTGTGTGAGTGCGAGTTTACCAGAGGATAGATCCCCAAATTTCCCCCATTTTTTTCAAGCAGTTGGAGTCATGACTTGTTTTAGGTGATGATTTTTTTCCATCCTGAGCCAAAGTCCTGCAACCTGTGGTTTCCCCCCATAAAGATCCACCGAAAACGACCCATCCACCGGAAACTTCCCAAACGAGGCCCCGAACCCAGGTGGATCCTGAACTCTGAGCCGTCAACTCCACCGTGACTTGATCGGTTCCTGGGAAGGTCATCGAAAAAAAAAGCTGCTGAATATGTTATGGAAAATGATCCATTTATAATCCATTTAATTATAGATGTTATAAATGATCCATTTATAATCATTTATAGATTTTATAGTTGATCTACCAGAAAAAATATGACGCTATCCCAAAAAATCGAAAGAAAGAACACTTGGACATTGCCTGGCCTAACATTCCAACCACCGTTGGTGTTCCAACAAAGCCGTTGGAGAGTGGATAGATCAGATAGCTGTCACGGTACACGCGGTATCCCGACCTCAGTGGCAAGATGGAGTCTGACTGTTAGCAAGGAGGTATCCAAAAACATCCAAAAACATGATCTCAAAACTTACTTCCCCCAAATATCTCTCCCCAAAAAACCCAGCAAAAGACCCCCAGGTCGCCCCAGGTCGCCCCAACACAGCTCGACCACAGTTGTCGGCTGTCTCAGGCCAGGCCAGAGAAATGGACCAGGGACTTCCAGAGACCTGGCCGAGTCAAAGATGGAAAATCTCCCAAGACAAGGAGGGTTTTAGCTGGGAAAATCATCTATAAATGGAGGTGTTGATGGGAAAATCAGCAAACTAAATGGAGGTTATAGCTGGGAAAATATGGGAACATCATTGAACTAAATGTGGGAATATACCCTCTAAGTGTGAGTTTCTAGAATGTTTCTAGAGTAAACACTCTATGGAACATGGCCCATTTCGATGATTTCTCATGAATTACTAGTGATGAATCTATGATCGAATCAGTTGTAAGATTACTAGTGATTAATATCTCCATGTTTAATAGGTAAAACGCAAATCATCTATACATGGGCTACTTTCCAGAGCTAATTACGTTAAATAATAAGCAAAGAGTGATGGGAATATGATGAGATACAATTGGATATAATGGGCTAGCCACCGTTGTGAGTGAGATACAGAGAATCCAGCATTTATTTGGATGAAAAAAATACCGACCCCTGCGACGTCCCTGTAATGATGGGAAGAGGAATGGATTTGTTCTATCCCAAAATGACCAAACCTTTCAGGTTGCCGAATGATTAATTACAACTTATCCTGATTTATCAATGTGTTTAACCACACAAAAAAAAAATATGGACAATAATTTAACTGATCATACTTCGATGATTTTCCCATCAGCACCTCCATTTTCGATGATGTTCCCAGCTAAAAAAACCCATTTCTCCCACCATCCCACTGGATGTCCACCTTGTAGGGTGAAGCCACCAGGGTTCTCGGAGTGCATCGCATCTCAGCCGCAAAGACGCTGGTGCGCTCGCCCGCGCCCACCTCGGCAAGCTGGGTCGCCGGGCTCGCCGGGCTCGCCGGACAAGTGGGACTTCGACCCGGGAAAAGGCAGCCATTTTTTTTTGAGGAAAATGATGATGTATATGATGTTCATGAATCTCGAAATTAACATCATCATAGTTCATAGATGTTCATAGAATCTGTTTTTGAACCTTTTTATGCTTGTCATCTCCCAAAATTGCATTGCTTATGGCGTTTTAATGGGAAAATGGAGATGGCCAGCAAGAAAAGAGCAGGTTTTGGACCCGCCCGAGGATCTTCATTTTGGGGTAGTGGCTGTAGCTGGGCGCATTCACCTGCAGTTGGCTTCAGCTCAGTTCATCCGCTGGGTCTTCGGACATCATTCACAGCCACTGCATAGAAGCGATATGTGCGTCCATTGGTCAATGACCCAATGGTGGCACTTCTCTGCGTTCCCACCTGGTTCTGTTAGTGGCCCGATCAGACTGACTGGGCATCAAAAGTTTTAAGTCATCCAAAATCAACCAGAAGTTCTTCAGTACCCTGAACCTTGAGCTCAGCTCGCAACATAGGTCAAGGTATAAATACCAGAGGCATCTCCCGCCTGGTGGAAAGGGGGTGAACCTCCATGGAACCCCATAGGTTCAGCACAAAATCGCTGGGATTTATGGATGCTGATGCTGTTGATGCTGCCCAAATATGAATGGCCCATAGGTTTTCGCCATTGGAAAAGTGATGGATTGTGGAGGCACGTCATCTACAAATGATGGATTTTCAGATTAGGTCTGGGTTGCAAGGGGATCCCCTGGGACTTATCATGGGATGACCAGCCAATCGACCGATGATTTGCTTGTGAGAACGCACTAAGTGCGTTCTCAAAAACCCTCCTTCTTGCACTAAACTCGCCTAGAACTTGCATTTTCCATTAGATGGATCTCTCTCTCAAACAGTGGATAAGCAATCACAACCAATCGCAGTTTCGCGAAAAAAACACATTGATGTTACCCTTCCCAAATAAGCACTTCATGAAGTTGAATAGATGCTGCAACTGAGAAATCACCTCTTCCACCTGTTCCACCTGTTCCGAGTTCCAAACATCTCGGTAGAGTTGATACGACTTCACAGCGGCTCCGCCATCCACCGTGGGTACCTCGTGGGAGGCCAGAGAGGTGACCCAGTGAGTTGCTTCCATCATTGATTGTTGGTGAATGCCGAAAACCTGTCCGTATTCTTACTGGTGCTTAGCAGGGAATTTTCGGGAATGATCCACAATAACTATCAATAATCATCCCATTCCCCCATTCCCATCCATTCCCTACTAAGCACCAGTAAGTATTTTCCAGCAAAACATCCCCAGAACGTAGGTTTTTTTCTGGTGACTATCCTCTGGATCAACCTGACAATGAAGAACTTCAGATTGATACAGATGATGTTCCTGTTCGAAATCAAATTGCACATGATGTTCCCATCAAACGTCGGGATTTCCCATTCATTAATATGGAAAACAAATTATGAACCTTTCATTCCGGGATGGATGCCCATTTATTGTAAAATTGAGGTTGATCTATCACAATTATCCCCCAAATATCCCATGTGTTTCCTATAAACATCCCCAAAATATCCTTAAACATCTCCTACATAGATATCCCATAAATATCCCATAGATATCCCAAACATATCCTTAAAGATATCCCATGTAGATATCCTCCAAATTGGCTTTACCACATTCAAATGCTTAAAAAAAACAGCCCAGCTCTTCATCCGAGTTACGTCCCAGGTCAAGGTCATTGAGCTGGGAGTCCGTTGGTCCACCATATCCAAGGGCCTGTGGAACGCAGCAAAAACATGCAAAAACCCAGGGATGTCAGCCATAAATATTCAAAAGTTGTTACAGTATGTCTTGATGTTTGAACTTTCGAACATTGCAAACACTACATCAAGCACGGAGGATAATACGTATAATATATATATATACAACAATTACGTCATGCAGGTTTTGGCAGTCCCACCCACCCACCTGGAACAGTAGCGCGAGGCTCCTTTTTTGCATGGTGGTGGATGCTGCCACAGCAGCCTGTTTCATCGATTTTGCAGCCAGCCTGTACTGGTTGCCAAATGTGTCATTTGCAACCTTGTTTGCTGGCTGCATCATCTTTCAACGACACCAGTTGTGCCAAGCTAACACCTCTATGGTACTCCCTCCTCGGTGATTTCAGCCAGAGGTGGGAGGGAGGGGCTGAAATCCCACTGAGATGGTCATTTGGGCCCATCAACTGCAGTGGTCCCACCCACCTCCCATTTCAACTGCATTCCTATTGTTCTGCATTTCATGCTGAAATGCTACAACAATTACGTCATGCAGGTTTTGGCAGTCCCACCCACCCACCTGGAACAGTAGCGCGAGGCTCCTTTTTTGCATGGTGGTGGATGCTGCCACAGCAGCCTGTTTCATCGATTTTGCAGCCAGCCTGTACTGGTTGCCAAATGTGTCATTTGCAACCTTGTTTGCTGGCTGCATCATCTTTCAACGACACCAGTTGTGCCAAGCTAACACCTCCAGTGACTTTGTCGCGCGACTGGTGAGCTGCCTCACACTTTTTGCATCTGTTTGTTCCTGGCAGATACTTGGGCGTGATCATAACTTTCACGTTTCTCTCGGCAAAATGCCAACCACACCAAGTGTCCCAAGCTGCCAGGCTGACGTTCCAGGACGCCTTGCGGATGCGGTGAGACACCCGTCCGTTCCTGCCACTTGAAACTGCCCAGCACTGATCTGGTCCAGGAGGTTTGACGCTGACGGCTTTTGTATTGGGTGTGCTTGGAACTGGAGCTGTCCTATCTTTGTCCACCTCGATCGGGGGCGTTGACGCAGGAGTGGAAGGTGCAGCCCAGGTACCTTCCAGGGATTCCACTTTGTGTGCACCCGCGTTTAAAGGTATCTCCTGGAGCGCTTCCTCGATATATCGAAACACGGCGGAGGATTTCCACCTCCCCAACAAGCCTATCTCGTGGACAGGTAAGCCTCTGCGTGCATACCACATGGCTCCGCTTCGACGGCCAGAGTGGCCCGTGATCTCAGGGTCGATGTGTTCCATCCAGGCCTTGATGATTTTTATCTTGGGTACCAACTTCCCATCTTTGTCTGGGAACAATGGCGCGTGCTCGTCGATGCCGTAATGGTCTGCCAGCACCCTAAGTGCCAAGTTCCACGGACATAGCCTGATGCACTTGGGGAGTCCGCAGCACACCAACGTTCTTTTCACGCCCAAAGCCTTCTGATCAGTCTTGGATTTTCTGATCAAAAGGGTAACCGTTTTCTTCTTGAACTCCATGTGGACGTCTCCCAGTCTCATGGCAGCCAGTTCGATAGACCTCAGCATCCACACGACCGCCCACGCATAAGACCAGGCAACTCTTCTTGGTCTGCCTCCATCACCAGTCTGGGCTTCCCACATGTCCTGACTGATGGTTGCAGGGTCGCATTCTTTGGCGCGGTTTTCCGGTCCCACGTCCCTCTTGAGGGCCCGTTTCACCATTGCCATTTGTCTTTCCATCACGTCAGACCAAGAAATGCCTGCTTCCAACTGGAGTAGTTTCACCTCGCTCAGGTACTGGTCAGCGCTCCTGATGTTGGACTCCCCCAACACTGCAGCTATTGTCACCAGTTCCTCCACTGATAGGCCATTGCCCTGGATCTTTATCTCGCAGTTCTGCATGATCTCCATGATCTTTCTCCGTTTTGATTCTTTGGTCGCCATGGTGGAGGCGGCGTATAGCCTCTCCTTTAGTCTCCTCTTTGCACCCTCGATCCACTTTGGGTTTCCAGCCAGCAGGACGATGTCTCTCAAGGACTGTTTCGCGCCAGTGGACTGAGGAGTGGTGTCTTTGCCCCGCTTCCCATCGCCTCTAACACGATTCTTCCTCTTTCTGCCACGCTGACTCGTCCCCTGATTCTTGCTGGTGTTTCTAGTGGAGCTTGGCCTCGCGGTTGCTTGTTCGATGGCTTCTTTTGCTTTGAGCTCCTGCTGGAACGCTTTGACGAAGATTGACTCTGTCTGCTGCTTGACATCGAGGGGCTGGTTCTTGTTCTCACTCTTGAGGGGGAAGGGCTCGAGAAACTCAAGGGCTCGATCTCCTCCTGATCCCCTGGCCCCCAGTCCATCATTTGAGTCCGTTCGCCACAATCCAGCTTCATCTGGCGCAGCCGCGAACAGCATTGCCGCCAGCACTGAATGCCCGCCAGGAACGCTAGGACCAGGGAACATACCCATATCTGAAGGATCCATTGCAGAACGTCTGCCCCAGAATCGAGGGGCTCGACCCAGGCGGGATCCTGAGCTTGAACCTCCATGGTTCTGGACATCAGGTTGTTCCTTGCGGTCCTAACCCCAAACTTTGCAAACCAATCACATTGAAAGAAAGCTTTAAGTCCAAACCTCCCCCAACAGGACGTCGCATGAAAACCCGAAACCGAGGGAAGAGAAGCAGAAAAGGACAACACAACAGCACCTTGACAACTGATTGAAGAGAAAAACGTCCGACAATTTTTACCGGACGGCAAGGTGCTCGAAAATGTTGTCCTGGGGGGTGAACTTCTCTTCACCACCAGCTGCGTCGCCTGGAGCGTGCAGCCAGAATTTGGAGGCCGACCACGGGGCTGCCCTCCGAAGATGGACTCCCTCAAGTCCCTTTTGGACGAGGTTTGTCTCCTCTCTCCGTGATCCGGGACAACCAGTCGGCCTCCACGTTCCAGGAGCCCCTCAGATGGTGAAGGGCCAGCCTTTGAACTTCATATTTTTCAAGCCGCAATGCAATCTCCGCGGCTATGAAGTTCAGGGACTTGTGCGATGAAGCCAACTTCTTCATCATCGCCAGGGCCACCGATGAGTCTGCTCGAATGATGATAGCCCTCATCTTCGGCTTGTCGGCCCAGAGCTCCAATGCCCTCAAAATGGCATAGGCTTCGACAACTGCCTGGGATGACGATTCACCCCATTCCACCTCGAGCAACTCTGCCTCCTGTTGGTTAATCAAACCTTCCACGGCTGCAATCGGTAGCAGCGTTCTCTCAGCACCATCTTGCACCTTCACCAAGATTGCTCCCCAGCCTTTGGGGGAGGCGTCAGTGATGATGCCCATGGTGATTGGTGGTCGTCTCATGCGCTCCACCCGAATGAGGTGCTCCACCGGGTTCTCGAACAGCTTCAGAAGCCAGAGGTGCACTCCTCCCAATCTCTTGATCGGAAACAGGCCCCTCTTACTCCGGGAGTCTTGTCTCATCTGGGCCCTTCGATCCTCAGTGCCATCCTCTTGGTCCTTCTCAACCTCCTTCAAGGTGGCATAGAGAACATTTACCGTCCACCTCAAGCGAGGTAAAACACCTCCTACCCATGACAAACGTCCTGTCGTCGATCTGAGTTCCTTCAAGGATCCCATGCCACCGGTTGTCCAGGATCTCAAAGTTGTGACCACCTGTTCTATCATGTGCTTTGAGATGCCCAGGACCACTACCTCCGGCTCTTCCATCTCTACCACTGGGACCTCTATGGTGCAACCAATCCAAGTGACTCTTCTTCCCCTTTCACCTTTCTTCAAGCTGATCTGCACTCCGAAGGCTGCTGCCGTGTAAAGCAGCATTGCCAGTTGAGCTTCCCGGGCAACTCTGTCTCCCAGCGCTGCAACAAGGATGTCGTCCACATAGACTTGCAACTGCGTCATCTCGGGACACACCAAGGACTGTAAAAGTCTGCCCAAGGCCGATGACAACCTACCCATGAGGAGCGGTGCCGCCCGGTATCCGAAAAGCATTGCACACCAAACCAGGGCGTCTTGATCGTGCTCGTCTGGTGTAACGCAATGTCGTAGTTCACTTTTCAGTACGCCAAAATGGCAAAAGGCATCGCTGAGATCGATGAGGTAAAATTCAAAATCATCAGTGTTTGTGTCTCTGCGTTTGGCTTTCGATCCGCCTCGTCTCCTCCAAATGTCCTGGAGCATTGTCACGACATCAGAGAGTCTTGGCAATACGATTCTCTCGTCGACCTTTGACCGTGAATTGCCAAAACTCCTCCTCATGTCCAAGATGATTCTCCTCTTGACTGATCCGTCTTCCTTCTCCTTCAGGATGAGGGCCATTTTGGACACGGTGCCGGTGGTTCCCAAGGTCTGTTTCACCCAGTCCCAAGTTACCCGCTTTGCAAAACCATTTTTGACATAGCGGTCAATCTCGATCGTAGCTTCTGTTGTTTGGTCCCTTACCGACTGGTAGTTGCGCTGGAACTTGAGGGCTTCGAACTCCCCAGCTGGATCGGTGTTCACATCCTCCTGGTCCACTGTTGCCGGGAAAACTCCACTTGGCGGAATTGGAACTTCCATCCCAAGAGGCACTCCCCGCCTGATGAAGTCTGGCAGACATATGTCAGGGTCTCCCGCATCGGCTCCCCACGCCTGCCACAATTCCCAATTCTCTTTCACCACGATCGGCTTGTCGACGATCTCCGCCAGGTGGTCTTTGAGTGCTTCGCGCCACAGCTGTACCAGTTCATGATCGAAGGAGTTGTCGGGCTTGCCGTAGTTTGCGGCCACCTGGACTGCTGATGGGTGTGATTCCATGAACTCCTCCCACAAGAAAGCGATTCTCCTGCCCACGTCCGCAAGCTGTGTGAGTCTTCGGACACTCCTAGCTGGGTTTCTCATTCCCCCCACTGCGATCAAGTTGTGATCCTCCTTGATCTTCTTCAATGGAGTTCCCTTTGACCCCGACGGCAAATCATCACTTTCGATGTTGTCTATCTTGAAGGCCATCGATGCTGCTCGTTTGGACGCCGGGGCTCGTTCAGTCTCGCCCTTGTTCTTGTCCTCGTTTTCCAACCATGCCTTCTGGAGTTCATTCACCTCCTGCGATTTTGTCTCCAGTTTGAATCGCCACCATTCCAAGTTGAGAGTTTTCTTCCACACTCCCACCACTTCGACCGCCACTGCCTCGGCCAAGGCCGCCGGGTACTGTGCCGCGCTGGCTGTCAAATGCTTGCCAACCAGTGCAATGTGTGTCACCCAATTTGGACACTTGCAAACCTTCGAAAGCTTTCTGATGTTTTCCAAGCGCCCAGCCCAAATGCCAGGTTTTTTGAACCGTGCCTTTTCCTTGGTCATGTAGGCGCACGTGTTGTAAGGCACCTTGGATCCACCAGTGGCTTCCAACTTCTGTTGCAGTTCAGGCAGATCCCAAGCGCCCCCCGACTCTTCACTTCCTGGGGGGTTTTCCAAAGTTGCCAGAGGGGGAACTTTACGCGCCTCACACGCTCTGATCTGCTTTTCATAAACTTCTGCCGATTGCACTGCCATCCTAGTGCCACGGTCAGCCTCGGCTTGCTGTCTCTCGTCATTGGTTGGCAGCCCATAGATATGGGATTTATCCCTAATCGGACCAGGTTGCCCAGCAACTTGATGGTGACGCGCCATGCTGAAGCTGCCGCAGGGAAAACCTGAATGGATGTAGTCCCACTCTCCCCTGCCGACATCTTGCATCATCGTTTGATGACTCGCGGGTCTGGACAAATCTAAGGTGGGGTCCAACTTGTTGTCCAGGCTCAGCACGACCACTTCCAATCTGTTCCTGGCTGCTTCCACCTTGATAGCTTCACCCAGAGGATCGTTGGGACCGGAGTACAAGTGGAGGAACTTGAATGGTCTATTTCTCCGGAACTCCTCAAAGGTCTTCGAATTTTTCAGGGCACTGTGGACTCTCATAGGCCGCATCACGCCCTCTTGGAAAGTTGCCTCCCTATCCACAGGACCGGCATGGCTCGATTCCACTACGGTCGATCCCTCGGCAGGGGGGGGCGACTCATCGCTGCCACCCCCAAAGTCCACCGAAGGAGGGCTGGCTTCTAGCTCCGGCCCTGTTGACTCAGCCATGACTGAAAACGGTCCCATGAAATTTGGTTCAATCCAAGTTTGATGTGTTTGAAAAAATGACGGGTTGAAAACAAGTTGAATCACATGCGCACAAGTTGAACCTACCAAAACAAGTCACAAGTAAAACAAACAGCAAAAGAAAACGGCAGACCGACACGACTGTCCTCCCGTCCTTTTCAACCAAAGTTTCACCAGTGACGAAGTTCAAGTCGGTGCGTTCGATTCACGCTTTGGGGCAGTCAGCATCTTTGTGTGCTGGTGAAAGGCACTTCCTACATTTATGGGCTCTCTTCACCGGGCCCTTGCAGTCAGCACCAGGTGGAAGGTCACCACAAACCCCAGATCCTGATGCCCACGAAAAGCACAAGGGCGTTCCAGCCTGGTCCTTTGACTTGGACTTTCCTTTGCCTCCTGAAGCTTTGCCTCCGGATCCACTGCTTTGACCTTGGTGATGTGAACCTGTCTGACGAAACTTTCGAAGTTCCTCCATGTCTGAATGAAGTCTTCTCTTCCTCGCTTGTTTCCTGTCTCTGTTTGCTTGCCGTTTCCTGGAATCTGGTGAATCATGCTCGGGTGGAACTGTATCTTGAAGTCCCGGCACGTGTGCTTTCACTGCTGCCTCGGTTGCGACCACAGGTTGACCTTTGGCACCTGCTGCAACCCAAGCTGCTGCAGGGATGTGGACCTTTTCCGCCCAGTACGTGTCGTCTTTGGCCAACTGTATGAAAAGACAGCTCCAAGGCGATCTCGGGTCCCAATCTCTAGGAACTTGACGACCCAACCCCGCCTCGACTGTGAAGTAGCGTCTCAACTTTGCCATCCTTTCTGCCCTTGCTGAGTCCTCAGCACTGTAAATCAAACCCCAAGCTGACGGCCATTGGGTCACCATCTTCTCGATGTGCTTGCCGTAGATCTCGAGGGACGCTAAGGAGGCCACGTTCAGCATGATCAACGCGGTCTTCAACACCCGCCAAGCTGCAACCCAACCTTGGTAAGTTGGGGGGCCAGGCAAATCTCTTTGGAGATAAGTGCCATCACCCAGTGGTGTGTAGATGCGGCACTTCTGAACCTTTGTTAACTTCCTTTCATACGGCCCAAAGACCGCAAAATCAACG
Source organism: Cladocopium goreaui (assembly GCA_947184155.2). Classification (NCBI taxonomy): domain Eukaryota; class Dinophyceae; order Suessiales; family Symbiodiniaceae; genus Cladocopium; species Cladocopium goreaui. The sequence continues at coordinate 62,651 of CAMXCT020001072.1, forward strand.
TAAGGTGGAGCGTCATCTCGATGGACCCTCTTAGAAAGTGCAGCAAGTTGATTTGGACTAGGTTCTTCTGCTTCTTCAGGCATCGCCCCCATCACCGCGTGGTAGTTTTGGAGCCACGTATTAATCTCTGTTGACCCTGGAGGGAGGAGTTCAGATTCGTCGCTCTGGTCGATCAATGTCGACATTTTGAGAACCTTCTCCTTGACGCTGGAAGGTGGGGGACTTTGTCTCGCCGCAGTAGGAGTGTTATTCTCCTGCCATGGGTCTATGTCCTGGAATTCTGTCTCGTCCAAGCCGCTACCATGTGCTGCTACTCGACGTGCCAAGCGCCACACCAGTCCAATCTGAGTTGCCTGAACCGGAGTGAGCCCTGCACCGTCCTGAAACTGTGACTGTGAAACCCCTGCCAACAACCCCGTTCGGGGAAAAGCAGCTAAAACACGTAGATCATCACGAAAATCACCCACTGTCCGAGTGAAGGCGGCCCAATGAGCATCAGTTACCCCAAAGTGAGTGCGGACATCGGTGACCGTCTGGAACTGTGTGAGGTCACTCCAACGGCCAAAAAGGGACATGGCAACTCGCGCTCTCACATACACAGGGGGGCTGAAATCCCACTGAGATGGTCATTTGGGCCCATCAACTGCAGTGGTCCCACCCACCTCCCATTTCAACTGCATTCCTATTGTTCTGCATTTCATGCTGAAATGCTACATATATATATATACCCTCTGGTAACCGATACAGGTACTGGAAATCCCCTATATTTCACGAGAAAGAACAAAGGAGAATCCTCTACAAATGAGGAATTTTCAATTGCCAGGCTTGGTTCTCGGAGGTTTCCTGAACTAACCAGCAGCGAAACTGGGGACGTCGACTTCAACTCTAGAGCAACAGAGATTCCGACGAATCCAAACCATTTGATCAGTGGATTGAAAAGAAAATTGACAGTAATTACCCCCCCCCATATTGCCCTCTGGTAATTTAACATAGCTATTGAAAATGGCGCATTGATAGTGGATTTACCCAAGGAAAATGGTGATTGTCCATAGTTTTTTTTTGTTTACCAGACGGTAATATGGGAAAATCCATGGTTTCTGCTCAAGACGTTCCCTTCAATCCACTGATGGGGGCCATCCAGCGACCGAGATCCCTTGGTTACCCCCCTCCGGGAAACCCCACGTCAGCGGCGTGTTCATCTGGAGCCGCAGATCTACGGGTGCCTCGCTGGTTTGTGCATTGGGTTCAAAAACAAGGACCAATGTATGGAGACATCATATACATTTGACATATATGTATATATATATACATATGTAATTATATGTACATATACTAGCCCGGCCCGCCCCCCAAAAAAAACTATATAAAAGTGAATTCACACAATTTTAGGATTGGATGGCCCTTTTCTATCCTTTTTGGGGGTTGCCAAAAGTCACCAATTGCTTCAGCGCCCTGAGTCTCGGACGGAAGGTTCCGCGCCACAGACACGCGACACGGAGGGGCTCGGACCACCCCAGCCTCAGGGATATCATGGGGATTTTCATGGGGATATAATAATGGGATATAATTATGGTATTATATTTATAGTATGTATAATATATATATATGTATTATCATATGTATATATAATATGATTTATATGTGTAGAGATGTTTGCTGGTGATTACTGGCACATTTTATGACAAACCAGCATACACCTACCCACCTTGATGGTTGAAGACTCGAAACGATGATAGTGAGCTGTTCATCAGGGGCGCCGGGCCCACGATGTTCCGGGCTGACACAGTAATCAGGTGATGCCTGGCATGGCCATCAATCCCCCAAAAAAAAATCGTTGGGAGAATAATTACTATACCTATCCCATCCCATTTCAACCCAACCCCCCCTTGAAAATGACGCTTCCAATTTCCAAGATCAAACTCGCCACGATTCTCCACCCCATCCCCATCATTCCAAAATTAATCCTTCCTAGAAACCTGATTCAGTATCTGATCTATTCATTTGGGGGGTCGATATGGGAGTTACTAAATAGATCTAAATAGTATACTGGCTACATGTCCCCTTTTCAGGATGATTAAACCATGTGAAACCACCAGGTTTGATCGCAAAACCTCCGACGTTGATCATGCTTGATGGTAAAACCGAGAAAAATCTCCATCTTTCATGGTGAGGCCACCATTTTTCATTCGTGATGAGATTTAGTTCCCTTGATATATCAATCACAATCACAATTCATAATCCTTTAATCATAATCATTCCTAGGATATATTCCAATCATCCCCTCCCGAGTTCAAATTACCCTCCGGAATACTTCGATGATGTTCCTACTTCCATGCCAACTTCGTTCGGGAATTCCCAGCCAGGTTTGATATATGATATTATTTATCATTGATTTTCCCCATGTTTTGATACTTAGAACCCCATGTTTTTAGATGCTTAAATCATCCTAAATCATCCTAAATCTAGAATAAACGTTCCCACCATTTTCGAAGAAATGTTCCCACCATCCAGGATCCTTGGGACCCCCACTGCCCCGTGCTGCAGATGATCTGTATCGAGGTCAAGGCCGACACGCTGGTGCCGTCGTAGCGGTCACACAAGCCATCGAAGGTCACCTTGTACCCCAACCTGGGCCGTCAGCCGCAGGGCGGGCTGGAAAGTCACAGAAATTCTGGGAAATTCTGGATTTGGGCTGGATCATGGTGATTTTTTTGGGATGTGTTTCATGGAACTCTTGATTCTTAGGTCTTTATTCGATTTTTGGGTGGCTTCAATACTTCCTCAGCATTCCATCTGGGCCCCGGGGCGTCAAGGATCCTCCGTTGTCCAGGGGTTCGTTCCAGGTCACTTTCACACGGTCCTGGGGATAGTGACAGCCTGCGTCACCCAATGGGATTTCTCAGGAGTTCATGGTGATTTAATGGTAGTTTGCTGGGATTTCGATGGGATTTAGATAGATTAGTTGGTTTATATCCAGGTTAACTGTGGTTTATGGTGGATATATCTATAGTATTCTATAGTTTAGGGGGATTATACACCAACTTATAACTTAAATTTCCGCCACCACCCTGTAGAGATAATTTCCTACTGAAAAACCATGCCATAGGCAGAAAAAGGGAGAGTCCCAGTTCGTTTCAAGCGATCCAATGTGTTCTACGGCTTTCTTGTTGGGAAAATAATCTACTGAATAGAGGTTTCAACCAGCGAAAGAATTCAAAAGATATGGGTATATTTTTTTGATACCCTCTGGTGTCATCAAAGGTGTCTAGAGGGAAAATCCCCGAACCAAATGAAGGTTTGTAGCTGGGAAGATCATCGAACACCGCATCACATCCCGGCACTCCGTGTATCCAGCTACCGTTTCCACCTTAGTTTCGGCTGGCGGATGTCTGGCTGCAGTTGAAAAATCCTATGCCTGTGATATATGTGAGGTCTTTCAACTGTCCCAAAAATTCAATCGAGGGAAACTCTCCCCAAATCCCCAAAACGGCCGTGAAATGCCGTGAATATCATGAATGGTTGGAAAACCAAACTGCAGAAACCATCCCCAAATCGCCATTGTCTGTATACTTTTTGTACTATCCTATACTTCTTTTACCACAGAAAGCCTTCCAACTTCAGGATCTATGGCGAAATGAGGCTTCCACCAAGGGAGTTTGAGGATTTCCAGGTACTGCCGCTACCACCTCTGGAGCGAAAAAAAACCATGGGAGCTTCATCCGATGTGATCCCCTTCTGGTCACTTGGAAAGAGGAAACAAAAAAACCGAACCTCCGTAAGATGAAGCCTTGTCAGTTATAGTTGCAAACTTCAAATAGATCTATTCATATCTATATATTCATATTTATAATTGATTATATATATAATCATATGTCCATCAAATATTCCCACTACATCCCCACTTAATATCACTATATCCCCATACAAATATCTCCGTCAAATGGTTCGTGTCGGTAACCCCACCGTCTCGCCTGTTGGAAGACCGACGTGTACGGCCCGGTGCCCACCACCGTCTCTGCTGCCACCCGGAAGCGATAGGGTCGGCCCATGGTCAGGTACCTCAGGGGGCCCGGGGGCCCGGGGGCCGAAAAAAAACATCCGTGGATCGTGGTTCCCCCATGAAAATGACCACGTTGGGTTCGTTGTTTTTCCCCTACATCTTCAGAGAAAGCTACCAAACCGACCATGGTTTTTACTGTTACCCTCTGGTAAAGATGGCAATTCAATCTCCCCCCATCTATAGTAAATGGCTTTCCCAGTAAACCTTGGATGATTTCCCACAGGGGATCCGCACTCCACGGTGGTGTAGGTGCCCGCCACCACGGCCACATCTTGGAAAGCTCCTCCCAAGCCATCGTCCGCTTGAACGCGGTAGAAATCCACCAAGGCCTTGGCAGCACCGATGGATGGTCAGCTGCTATAGCTGTGTCATCTGTTAGTTATATCATAGTTTAATATCCCCTTGCCCAATCCATCTCAATCCCATCCAATTCATAATTCATAAACATCCCAGTCCCAAATATTCTGTGTAAATTCCCCTATCATTGCTTTGCGGGGATAGTCTTAGTCTTAGGTTTTTCAGGGATTTATGGATGTACACCAGTTCACCCCAAAAAAAAATCCATGGTCCACTAAGGTTGAGCTCCTGACTCCTCCTGAATCAGCTGGAGGTTCCCACATCAGCGTGATGGAGGTCCTGGAAAGGCTTGACTCGCCAAAATTCGGGTGGCAAACACAGCGATACCCTCTGGTAAACATACAAAAAGCTATTGAAAATGGCCATTTATAGTGGATTTTCCCATTAAAAATGGTGATTTTCCATGGGTATGTTAGTTTACCAGAGGGTAAGCCGTCTGGGGCGGTGATCGAGTTTGCCACATTCCCACCTTTTAACCACAACAACCATCCCAACCACCATCCAACCATCCAAAAGTCGGGAGAAAACCCTGTAAACCCGCCTGGTTGAGGCCACATAGCCCAAATTTCGCGTGATGCCCGGCAAAGAGGCAGCGAAGGCTGTCACCTCGAGGCATCTGCCACAGCCAGTTGGAAATCTGCTTTGGTCGAGAATGTAGTGTTAGTAAAGCCATAATTTAAACCACCCATGTTTTGATGGCTTATACCACTCATGAACATGGTAAAACTGGAGATGGTGGATCCTATTGCTTTACTAATATGAATATCATGAATAGCTTATATCGTTTATATCATCCCCTGTGCCCTTGGCGATTTAACTTCCCAGTTCTAAGGCAGCCGCATGAGAACTGTGAGGCCCAAAATACTCGAGGGCATCGTTGCGAGCAGCGATGCGGTAGATGTACATTTGTCCCGGACTGGCACAAGGGCTGGCAGTATCTCTCAATGGATTGGTTTGTTAGATCATGATTTATGGTTGAAACAATGGTTTTTACTTTTTACCACCAAATCTGGGAAAGCATTGTGAAATTAACCCCAAATTGATTGGGGATTACTGTTTCAAATTCCCTACAATTCTGGGGATCAGATTTAAAAATAACGCAAACATACGACCAAGTTATGCAAGGACAATGAAAATCTACCTTGCATCGCAACAAATGTCAGATCCACCATCAAACGATGCGATGCAACATCGGATCTGTCTCCATTTTGTTTGTTTAATCCCGATGTCTATGGGTTTGAACATGATTATAACCAAACAACCCAGTGAACTTCAGATCTGGTTGAATCAAAAACTGTTTCCTTCAAACATCTTTAAACCCCAACAGCATAACCAATGAACAGCGCTATCGCATTATCTCGCATTATTTCCAACCTCAAGGAGTCTGCATCGGTGTAGCTCTGGACAGGCGTGGTCACATTGGCAATGGCTTCAAAGCCCTGTCCAGCATCGCGTTCGATGCGGTAGTACCTCGATGGCCAGGATTCGATGCCGTCTGAAACAAGCCAGGCATGGGGGTTGACCGGTTCACGTGGGGAGTGCCCCAAGATCAGTCCCGGTGATCGTATATCAAGCCATCATAAGCCATCATAAGCCATCCAAGTTTGAGGGATTATCCATGTTGTTTCTTCTTTAATAGGGAAAGAAGTGTATGTTTAGATAGGGAAGCAAATGTATGGTTAGATATCGATATATGGTAGGGTGTTGAACATCTGTACATGTTAAACAATGGGTTTGCTTGGTTTGCTTGGTTTGCTTGCGAGCAAAAAAATGGGGTTACAACCCAGCGATTGTTAGTGGGATATAACTTGATATAACCAGCAAGTTGATGTGGGTATGGGTTGAGAAAGGGGTATCAATGGACCCACAAAGCGTTTCGTGTTTGCTATCAACCACCTGTATTGGGTGGTACATAAATTTGTTTAAGCCATCCGAAATATAGGTTGAAAGCAAATCTAAGAAATAAAATGAAATAAACACTAACTATAGTAACTACATGTAACTACCAGCCCTTGCCAGCCACGGGATTTTATCAGCATCATCTCTGGAGCACCCAGAAATCCAGAAATCCCAGCGGGATCTCAGTTTCCCAACTGCAGCTCGGTACATCCGGTGCTCTCTGGAATATCCCATGCCTTGGGGTGACACCGATCCCCCCAGGTCGGTCTTTGCTGCCGAAATGATAAGGATGGAGGTGTAGCCATAGAAATCCATGGTGGTTTCCCCTGGAAATGATCGACTTTCATAGTGGAATGTCATGGAATGTCCATATCTATCTTAGTTTACTGCTAGCTGGTTGGTGCTTGAGCCACCTCGAATCAATAGATTCAAGTTGTTTCACAAAATCTACAAGAAACCTTCAGTTTTACCCTCAAACGTGTCTTTATGTACCAAGCTTGGGAATTCACTACTACTGCACCCCCACACCCAATGGGACTCAAAATCAACAAACTCACCGAATTTTAGCACTGTTTGTGGGAGCTTCTTCCTGCTGCGAAAGAGTATAACCTAGCAGTGAATATGAGGAAAACATAGGAAAACCAACCAATAATTGGAGTAATTAAGGAACCCAATGGACCTAATCTCAACTCCATGTCATCTACACCATTTTCAGACAACGACCCAGTGATTCACCACCAAAATAGCACATATATGGTGCACCATATTTCGTTCTGCTGTAACTGGCCTCTCATATTTTTCAACGAATCACCACAACTGTAGCTCCCCAACGAGCGTAATGGAGCCAGTGCTGCTTGCCACCACCCGTGCTGAACGGGGCCTAAGCAGCTCGCTTGTAGAAATAGCAAAATATCGATGGTAACCTTCCGCCCCAAAACAAATATAAACAAATCATACAAATCATAGAACTCTATGACTCTATCATGGAAAAGTATGGAAAAGCTTCCAATATCCGGATGGACATGTTTGCTGAGCCCAAGGAGATTCCTACAGCATCCTACAGCTCATCTCAGGTTCCCTGAGCTCCCCGGGCTGCGAGGGTGTGCGCGCCAGCTTGAAGGCTGCGATGGCACTTTTGGGACCTGATGGATCACGCTGCGAAGGCTGAAGGTCTAGTCATAGCAACTGCTACTCACAGGATGAGGGGAGTATACCATGACTTTTGCTTGAGTCCATTTAAAATTTGACAAAAACCTCCCACCTTTGACTAGTTCAACAGTTAAATGTGTGTGTGTGTGTGAATCGAATAGAAATTCGTTTAACCTGGAAATTACCCTCTGGTAATTTAACATAGTTATTGAAAATGGCCATTTATAGTGGATTTTCCCATCAAAAATAGTGATTTTCCATAGTTATGTTAGTTTACCGGAGGGTATGAGCTATGGATCATCTCCAACATCAAAAAAAACGGTTCGCCCCTGGCGCCTTCACCGATGCTGGTGACCGCCGACACTTCGGCCTGGTGACGTCTGGTTCAATGGGGATACCCCGATAGCTGGATGGTTTAGTTGATGGAAAATCATGGAAAATCCCCATCTAAAACGGATGATTTGAGGGGATACCATGACATCCTTGACTTGATGACCTGGGAAACCTCCATATCTCAGAATCCCCAGAGATCCCCAGAGATCCCCAGAAAACCATGGAAAACCATGGAAAACTGTTGCCGCATCCGTTGCTTAGCTCAGATTCACCCCCTTGGTTCACCAAGGGCCTTATAGATTCGCCCGCACACCAACGATGTGGCCGTGTACTCCGTGGCCTTTTGGGCGGTAGATGTTGGTGTTGGGATCACCATCCCAGGTGGGGTCAAGTTGTAACAGTGAGTATGGCACACATAGGTTGATGACGGTTGATGAATATATATAAAATATATACCGTATATATATATACCATAATATATATACCATAATATATATATATAGTATACATATATATATATATAAATGTGAATATGAATCTGCGAAATCTATAGCGAATAGATGCTCATCTCATTATATTATACTAAGTAATTATGTCTAATTATACCGATATCATCATCGGTAGGATGAATAGTTTGCTTTTTTAAATCTCTGCCACCGAAGGCCCATCAGAGTCTCCCACTGAAGGCTTGTCGCTGCCATCATAGACCAAGGCTGTCACGTCCTTGGAGGCACACAACCGGCATGCTCATAGCTGCCATAGCTAAATCGTCTTGGAAACCCAGACCAAATGGACACCTAACCTGTGGACCCCACAAAATTCGCCTCGGAAAAACAGTGCCAACAGATGTGGTAAACCTTGGTACACCCAATCATCCCCAAAATCACCATTTCGATGGCTGGTCACCATCCCGACGGTTTTGTTGTTGGCAGGGTGGTTGAGGTCCCCCGACATCGCGACCAGTGTTCATGTAAAGGCGATAGCCACCCAGCGGAGCACCACCAGTCTGCGGGGAAGTCCAAGTCGTCACCAGGACTTGGGACCAGAATTTCGGAGGAATCAAACAAGATCTTCTGAAGAGTCGAAGTTTGGCCTATCTTACACATGGATGTCGGATGTGCTCATTCAGTTTGAAGAAATTGGGGCTACCCCTCTGGTAATGTAAGGTTGCTATAGAAAATCATCATTCAAAATAACTAAATCATGGTAAATCATCTATAAACGTGCCATTTTCCATAGCTCTGTTGAATTACCGGAGGGCCTTTTCAAAAACAACAAACAACGCTCCGAACATCAACAGTTCAGTGGCCTCTGACACACCCAGTGGCAGCCAGGCCCAGGTAAGAGATACCTGAGTTGCTGACCCCAAGCCATCAGGATAGGGAAAATCACTACCCTCTGGTTATGTCAAAATAGCTATTGAAAATGACCATAGAAATAGTGGATTTTCCCATGAAAAATTGTGATTCTCCATAGTTATGGGACAGTTTACCGGAGGGTATCCAACTCCCACGGAGTAATCATTGATCTGATGAATATCTTCCCCATAAAGACCCTCATTTTTCCGGCCATGATCCCTTAAAAAAATCCATCTAAAGCATGTCAAAAACCTTGGGTTCTCTGCTCAAATTCAGGACCGAGCAATCCCCCAATGTTTCCAAGTGTATGTCTGAAAATGAGGTCCAAACCCTGAACAAATTTCATTTCAAAAAATGATGATCAGCTCGATGGTCAACCCCAGGGCTCCCCAGCCGAGGTCGTAGACGCACGGGTGAGGCCACTAGGGGCCATGGTGGGCGCCTCAAGGATGTCATCTGGGGATCCCAAAAATTGAAGGCCCACAGGCTGGTTGGTCAAAAAAATGGATACCGATACCCCTGTTTAGAAAAAGAAATGGGATGGTTAATACGTGTGAGTTGTTGCTGTTGAATCTGCAGAAAATATGTTGCTCCAAAGGTCTTTACTTTCGAAGCAAAGTCATAGAACCACCAACCAACTAGGGACAACTGGTCACTGTTCACTTCACTGTCTTGATTTTGGACACAGCACCAGGACATGAATAGAACAACTCTTAAAACTCTGGAGGCATTCGACTTCCTGGTAAAATCTATAGTTTCAAACTTAAATGGCATTTATAATATTATATATATATATTATATATATATGGTGTGTTTTCCATTTTTGATTTTTGTTTGTCATTCCACTTGCGCTATACAAAATCGCTCCCCCAAATCCTATCCCCTCAAGTCGTCTGAGGCTGCAGCGGTGCCAACCACCTGGGACACGATGTTGGAATAGGAGCCACCTGAGATGGGACCACTGGACAGTGAGAAACTGGACCAGTGCGCAACTGGGGAAATCACAAAAAAAAAAACATGGAGATTAAATCATGTGGTAAATCATGTGGTTTTTTTCATGGTATCCACAGATGTCCCACCTGTCCAACTTCCAGCTCAATCCAGCTCAATGATTGGTGAGAGATTTACCCACCCTGTCACCATTGCAAGGGAACCGCATCCCCCAAGTTCCCTCCCACGCCTCCTGCATTGGTGACTGCCCTGATTCGGAACTGGTACCTGCCATCGAAGCATCCCGCCCAAGTTGTGGCAACTTCATCAATTTCAAACATGGGAAAATGGGGGAAAGCAAACCAGTCTGTGTGGCAGCTCATGGGATATTTTATTGGGATGTAGGACCAACAATTGATCATGGCATTTGGATCATTTGGGTTTTGTATGGTATTGTCCAGAAATGGTGGGTATACCTCAAAATCATTCAAAATCGCCATTCTAATCGGGAAAAGTGGCACACTCTTTCCCAGGTCATCGCCCTTTTTTTGGAGCCCTGGGATATCACAGCAGCTGGGGAGATCACACAGTTCCCTGGTTCAGATTGAAGATCTGCTTGGTGAACCTCGGAAGATCTTTGTGACAGAGGCTGAGGCTCTTTTCGGCGTCCCGGCGTCTCTGAGGCAACTGAGGCAACGGCTGGGTATTGTCCGGGTAAGGCCCATCTTCCTGCGGAAAACGATGGTGATAGATGGTGATAGATGGTGGGGTCCAAACATGTTGCAGTCAGAGTTTTTTAAGTATGACACATATAGACACTGAGACACTTGGCCTGTTTGGCCACATTGGTTGGTCACTGGTCGCAGTGTTTGACCACGTCCTGCCAGGTGTTGAAGAGCGGCTCCGGGGCATACTCCAAGACGTAATGCAGCACCGGCTCACCACCATTGTCCTCGATGGGCGACGACAGGCGAATGGGCACATTTTGAATCTGCCAATGTTTGAAGCCCATCCTCATCATCCTCATCAAACATGTCACAGATGTCTTCAAAATCTACATCGAAAATTCCAGCTTTGGCACCTTCTGATGACACTTCCACGAACCAGTCAGGTATACGGATACCATCTGGTTATTTAACATAGCCATGGAAAATGACCCATTTATAGATGGTTTACCTATTAAAAATGGTGATTTTCTATGGCTATGTTAAATAACCAGATGGTAATTCATGATAATTCCAGGTTTCAGGGCAGTCTAAATGAAACATCTTCGCCTTCGACATCACGGGATCAACTGATCAACTGTCCTGCGGTGGCTTCCAACTGCACAGCACGGTGTCAGCACCTGCTGTCACCACCTGGCCGTGGACAAAGGCACCAACCACTTTGCTCTTAAAACTGCTATGGAAATTCCGTCGCCCCTATATTAGATATTAATCAATGGAATAATGAATATATACAAATATAGGCTATATAGGCTATATAGGAATAAAAATGATGGTTTGTATTTTTGACTTTCCGAACATTTGTATTTAAGGGAAAAAAAAACTAAAACATATCAGCAATGTGAGGCTTAAAATATCAGCAATTTGATCCGCGAGAAGATCCTACCTGAAGTGGTTTTGACCCCACCTAGGAAAAGCCCGGTGTTTTTTTTCCATAGTTGCAGAGGCCAGGAAGGTGAAAGCTTCAAGTCCAAGACGGAAAAAAGGCACCTTTCAGCCTTCTATCGGCATCCAAAAACAGCTTTAAAAAATCTTGGGGCAGCCCGCCTGCAAGTCACTGGGTGCTGAAGGTTCTACCGCCATGGCTCTGTAGAGGACCTGGCGAAAATCAAAATCGCTGGGAGTTACAGGTTTTCCCAAAAAAAAATGACCATCAATTGTAGTTCGGACGGTAATGGTCCACAATAGCTTTTATGCAAGATGCTCAAAACAAGGTGTGTCATTTATATCTTCATCCCCTGAAAATGGTGGTAAATCATAGCGTTTTAAGCAGAGTATATAACTATAGTTTTGGGTAAGCAGAGGTTTTAACCATATTCTACTATAACGTACCTATTATGGCTGGATGATACATAAAATGATGATGCTGCGAGGTAAACTGACATCGATATGGAAAACCTTTCAGTGTTCCTTAGCAAACCATCTACTGTATATAAAAAATTGTGGATTTTCCACAATATGAACCTGTTTGGACTGGGCTTTAACAAAGAGAATCTATTCAGAATTCCATCCTATGAAGAACATATGTTGAAATAACAAGCATTCAGGAACTGGAAAATGAATCTTTGAACATGAATGTGAACAAGCCTAGCGCAGAACTAGCCGATTTGCTAGCGCTGCCTTGCAGAATTGTTGAATTTGCCTGCGTGCCGCCTTATAACGAAGAGGAACAAACACTAGGTCCACATGAATTATCAACCACTGGAACAAGACATCCGACAACTCTCGAGTGACGCTCATATGATAGAATGTACCCTCCGGTAATCAAACATGGTTTGCTGGAAATCCTCTGGTTATTTAACATAGCCATGGAAAATGGCCCATTTATAGATGGTTTACCTGGGTTTACCTATTAAAAATGGTGGATTTTCCATGGCTATGTTAGTCATAACCAGATGGTAGATGATGGTAGTATATTTTTCCCATTTAAATAACCGTTCAGTTGGATGACACCGGAGTGTATGAAAAAAATCCTCCCCACGTTTTGACGCTTGAAACCTCTATTTCGTCGATGGTTAAAACACCATTAAAATCCTACGAATCAGTCACTTTTAATATTGAACACCCCCATTCTATGGACCCAAACATGTGGTTTCATCCCGATAAAACCACGCTTTCTGGAAGGAATTATCAATGATCCATCGTCCTGTGTTGAGTATTGTTAGTGATTAGTTGCCCATCAAATAATCATGAATCATGTATATTATAATCATCTATAATCATGTATATGATCATATATAATCATATTATATAATCACATAATAATCGTATAATCATATATAACCATAGAATCGCCACAGAATCCTCATCTTTTTAAGTGGTCAACCCTATCCCAACCGTCCCTTTCCACTTCGCCGGCGGCACGTCAGAATCAGGACCGGCCCCCACAAGGTTCAAGGCGCGCACGTAGGATCTGTAGACACGCCCTGGCCTGCGAAATCGCTGGGATGGTGGAAAAATTGTGTGGGAAGGTAGTGGGATCATGTGGGATATAGATGGATATAGTTATAAGATGGTTTACAAACCCATTAACTAGTTCGTTACATCCCCCTCAACCCAAACGTTAACCATAAGTTATTTGCGTCAACTTAGCTATCGTTTGGGGGGGACTTCACCTTGCGGGATACAGTCCACCCATTTCATTGCTATAGTGGGATGTCATGTGGAAAGATGATGGGAATCTAACGGGAAGATCATGGGAAGCCCAACCACATCTTGTTGGAACATGATGGAAATACAATGGGAATAGCGTGGACAAGTATAGCGGAACCATCATTATTTTGAACGGTGCGACTCAAAAATAGGATGCAAATGGCAACCTTTCGTTCGAAGCTGGGGACTGAGGCTCCCAACACCAGGCCAGTGGCCACGAAGTAGGTCTCGAAGGGCTTGTTGTAGCCATCATAGCTTCGGCTGAACTTTCCTGCGACCACTGAAGTCACTGGTTGGTTGAAAGGCGAAAGACCTTGCTGAACAAATGTTGATCACTGTTCACATGTCGAATGCTCAAGAGAGAATTCACGGCAGGTGCCAAACCCTTCAAATTTCCAGCAAAAATTCAGCTGCGATCTTTAAAAAAACAAATCATTTCTGTGATGCACATCATTTTCCACATGGCCATGGTGCTTCATCAAAACCCATGGGGATTTTCACCTCCAAGGCCGTCGTCCATCCAAAGCTCGTAACCCTTCAAGATGGAGAAATCCGTGGAACCGATCCTGGCATGGATCAAGACCTCTACGGATGTTGGTAAATCTCGGGAAATATATGGATCTTCAAATATATGGGGGTGGATCTATAGGTATATGCTGTGACATTTTTTTTACATGTATAAATAATATTAAATAATGAACCATGCATAATTTTTAGACGTAAATGCCCTTTATTTGTTGACCCCGAGTCCCAGCAAAATTCGCAACCTTGAGCCTCCCACTCGGTGGCACCCAGAAGGGGCAGCCAATTGAAGAGCAACTCTGTGGATGACACGTGGGTGGCCTCAGCAAGCTTCGAGATGGCTCAGAATGCTTGGGATGGTACCTTTGATCATGATTTTTTGGTACAAGAATTCATTGTAAATCATCATGACTAGTGTCACTAGTCAGTTTATAGATAGTAAAGTATACTCAAAATTACTCAAAACCATCCAAAATGGGATATCAACAAGTTGATCACCAAAAAAAAAAAAAACAGCCGCCTGGGGTAGCTGGGCGTGCCCGGCGTTCAAGCCGGTGACCTGCCCCGGCAAGGAGGCCGTATAGGTCTCCAGGTAAGGCGAATCGCTGCCCCAGGTGTCCAGGCAATTCCTGGACCATTGGGAAAAAGCCATGGGAAAATGTGAGTTGTTCGAAGATTCTGATGATTTACCCTCTGGTAAACATACAAAAAGCTATTGAACATGGTGATTTAGTTTGTGGATTTATCCATTGAAAATGGTGATTTTCCATAGTTATGGGACAGTTTACCAGAGGGTATCATGACTTTCACTATTTTGCAATAAATTGGGTGATTTGTTGCGTCCTTTCTATTTCGATTTGCACTGGTTAGCTATGTTTGATTTAGTATGAGTGATTCATGTTTCCCCCACAAAATAGAAACCTATGGTTTCCAGAAGAAAAAACTGAAGGTGCTTCGTTTCCATGTTCCATCCATGGCCTCGTCCGTTTCCATTCCCCCATGAAAACGGCATGATTAAAAAACAGCGGGTACCAAAGGTATCAAAGTGTATCCTGATGAACACCGTTTGGGATTTTGCCCCCCTTTGCTGGTCTGGAACAGTCACATTTTGGGTGGCATTTTTTTTTGGTTTCGCCGCTTTCGATGGAAGCATCCCACATTTGAGCGCCCAGCTTTGCTTGAATGCTCCAGAGATATGTGGTGGCACATTCCAAACCTGCCAAAAATCTGCCAGATGATCTGTCGCGATCCGATCCACAAAAAAAAAGGTGTGTCTTCAGCGGCCTGGAGTGAAGTAGCTGATGGTGGTCGATGGCACCTGCCGTGCAACCCTTGACATCCCTTGACCCATAGAGTTTCTGGCGTTTCTGGTACTGATTTGGAGGGATGGAAAACCAAATTTATATTATATATATATCATAAAACTACTAGTTGATAATCAATAATTACTGGTTGGTGGTTTCAGCCCCTCTGAAAAATATTAGTCAATTGGGATGATTATTCCCAACTGAATGGACAAATAAAAGCCACGCTCCAAACCACCAATCAGCTGACTATAGATCTAGATGATCTATATTGATCTTGTGGAAATGGGACCCCATATATATATATACATATATATATATATATCATCATCATCATCATCATCATCATCACTAGTTAATAATCAATCATTAATAATAGTTAATAATGAATCATCAATCATTAATAATCAATCACTAGTTATATATATAATATATCATAATCACTAGTAATAAGAATCCATGACGATGTGATCACTTCTAGAGCGAACTTCGTTGGTGTCTAGCGACCTCTGTACCGGTGGCCACGTCGTCCCGCAGGATGCGGTAGCGCGTCACCGGGCAGCCGCCATCGTCCTGGCCGTGGAGGCTCACTTTTTTTAGGGGGAAGGTGACTACTACAACGGGCTATGTATATATATATATATGTAAACAAATAGCAATCCAAAAAAAAGATCGAAAAGTCAAATCCTACTTCAATAATCTCAAGATCAGTGTGATGCATCTATGATCCATCTCACTTTTCGGCATCTCTTGGGGGGTCCTCAGGCACCGTCCACTTCAAAGTGACTGACCCGCCGGAGCAAGAGCTGCTGATGAGCACCGGCCTGAAAAGGGGTCCAGGGGGTCTGGTGGCATGGCTAAGGTGATTTATTTTGAGGTGATGAACTATGAATATCCCAAAAAAAGCGGGTTAGATCTGATTAGATGTTTTCGGAAAATGTTGACAATTTAGACTTGGATTTGGAATTTGCTGAAGTGACGTTCACTAAATGTTCCAACCCCAAACCTTTCTGCTGGGCTCTCCCGGCTGTCCCACAGGACTGGGCATGGAGGCCGACAGGATGCGTTGACCCACGCTCTCAGGACCTTCCCCTGGTGGAAAAACGGGTGGCGAAATGGCTGGCGAAAAGGCAAAGTAAGAATAATTTGGCCATGAAGTAGGGATGTGAAACCAATCATAATCATCATAATCATCATCATCATCATCAACAAGGGGATGTGGACGATCCCCAAACAATGGGACACATGTGACACATCAACCGGCAAGTGCCTGCCTGCGGCATTCCGCGCAGCTACAGAGAAGGTATAGTAGCCTCATACTCATGGGGTTCTGCAAAATCTTATCAATTTGACCAGCGTAATCCAGATGGTTCAGTTGAAGTTTATCAGCCATTTATCAGCTGACTTTGTCTGAAAATGCCGGATTTGCCCCCCATCTTGTTGGCACCTTTCGTAAAGGTCCCGCGTGAAAAACCATGAAATTTGGGGCTAACCCGTTGATTCATCGAGCATTTTATCCCTGCGGTTAGCCTCGGTTCGATGATATGATGTTCACCGAAAAAAAATGTTGGGATTTCCCAGTCAGGTTTGATTTCCAGATCTTTTCGCAAGCCTCAAATCATCTGAAATCCTCCCAAAATCCGTATTAGCGGTGGTTAAATCCCAAAATCTCCCCTTGATTTCTTGGTTTCTTGGTTGCTTCATCTTCAGTTAAATCCCATATATATATATATATATACATGTGTTATATATATATGATATAGATATATATATATATATATTCCCATGATTTCCCATGATGATTGGTTGGTAAGTCACCTTCAATCCACCTTTTCTCCCGGAGAACCTGTTGGCTCACCATCCACCAAGTCAGCCAAGTCACGGCCCGTCGCCAAGTCGCTGCTCTGGAAACTCGTGGCGGCACCACCTGGGGATATTTCTATGGGATGTTTTTCACTGGGATAGTTATGAGATATTAATTGGATATCCCAATTTCATTCATATATCCAGAAAACAACCCTCAGAATATCTATTGGATATCCCAATTTCTTTCTGTTCAATGGATATGAATGGGATATGAGATATTAATTGTTATATGGGATGTTAATGGGATATTCATGGGATATTAATGATCATGGTTACCTCTCGATTTTCCCTTAAGCCAATCCATTGAATATTATGTCTATGGAAATGACTGGGATATTTCTATGGGTTGTTAATGGGCATACATATTTCTATTCAATGGATATTCATGAGATATTAATTGGTATATATATATATATCTATTAGTGGATACTAATATGGGATATCTACAGTATATGGGATATGTATGGATATTTATATGGGATATGAATGGGATGGGTATTAGCTTATATCCATTATCACCTTAATATCCTCAGATTTATTTGGAGATGAACGGAGATTAATGGAATATTGATGGATTGATGGATATATGAATTGCCAAATATCAAAAATGATGACATAGGGGATATTGAAACCGTTCATCAAAGATTCTTAATCACAAAAAACACGCATTTTTCTCAAATTTTGGTGGTCGCAACTGGCCCACATGGTTCACCCCTTTCCCCAAAAAAAGATCCAACTGGTGCTGTGCGTTGGGACGGTAGATCTGCGTCATGCCGCCGCCCAAGCCATCGTCCCTGCGCAGAATGAACCTGGGAGAACCGGTTTTGCACTAATAGGTAAATCATCGAAGTAGATAAATGGACCGTTTTCCATATGTTAAATTACCAGAGGCTTTTTGGGATATGAATGGACATTAAAATCGTACATGAATGGGATTTCATGGAGCTGAATGGAATATATATATATATAACATTAACAACAATATGATATATGGCGTTGTCTGAAAATAGGATGCCCCAGAAAAGGTTCCAATTGGAGTATATTATATTCCCCTATTTTCAGACAAACCTACATTGGGCAAAGTGCAAGGGCCAGCAGAGTCATCTTGGCTTCAGGGGTTGGAATGCTTGGAATGCTTGGAATGCTTGGAATGATTGGAATGATTGGAATGATTGGAATGATTGGAATGATTGGAATGGTTGGAATTGACTTTTGCGCCCCAAAAAATGTGGTCCTTCGAACCCCAGAGAAGAAGTCGTTGTATTGCTCCAATTGCTTAAATCACCCAGCAAGATGGCTACACTTAGATCATATCCCTGCAAATAAATATAGCTGGATATGATATTCCTTTGCATTTATTTCAAAAGATTCAAGTGTGAAATTACTAGGCTTCCCCAGAACTCCGCCCAAGCACCAAGAGCCCCGACTGATAGATGTCAGCACCATTGTTGTCGGGCACCGTCCATGAGACCGAAATGTTCGTCTTGGACTGCGACACCAAAGTCACTGCATTCGGTTGCGATGGAAGACCTGCCGCGAATTCGTCAAATGATCCATTCAGATTCACCGGAATTGCAGCTTTCCCAATCTTCCAAAATATGGTATCACTGTGGGCCCAATATATAAACGATACCAATGGAAAATGGTGCATCATTTTATGGATGTTTTGCCATGTTTTGCCTATTTCTAGTGGTTTTCCATAGCAAGCTGCTATCCACATTACCAGATGGCCACCTGCAGCCACAAAGGTCGCCAGATTGCTGAAGTCAGAGGAGCTTTGCTCGTGTTGGATCTGGATCCTGCCATTGCACCAAGGGGCCAAGGGACCAAGTTCCCCAAGTCACCATGGGAATTTCAATATCTGTCACTTACCCTCTGGTAAACTGTCCCATAACTATGGAAAATCACCATTTTCAATGGGTAAATCCACTATTTCTGTGGCCATTTTCAATAGCTATGTTAGTTTACCAGAGGGTAGATTTGGGGAGATTTCGTCCATTTTTGGACTCCAAATGTTCATATCTTTGGTGCTTCTCAAGCTCCCAACCCGCGCAGCCCACCTATAGCGATATGTCATCCCAGCCACCACCGTGGTATCCGAAAAGGTGAAGTCAGGGGCATCCACCGTGGCCAGGACCGAGAAGAGACCCTCCTGCAGGCTGAAATCGCGCCATGGAAACGTGGCGGTATAGTTTTTTCATCAGAACATGGGGTTGAATATGGGTGAAGATGGGTGAATATATATATATATATATTATATATATATATTATATTATATATATATATCTTATTATATATATATATATATTTTTTATATTATATATATATATATCTTATATTATATTGTGGATTTGTATAGGGAACACCACCTTGAACAAAGCCTGTTGCTGTTTTCAACCTTTCGCTGTGTGTCAGCGGACGTGGGCTCGAGAAGCCCTTCTTGTGTGGGGAAACACAAGCCTTGCGGCTGTGAAAAAGCTGCAACCTTCCGCTGCGCTCCGCAAGTGGTAACCGGAGCTTGGACATGGATCAGCCGGTGCCCCCGTCGTCACATGGCAGTGACGAGGCACCAAATGACGGTCATGCGACCGTGGGCCAAGGCAGGCCTGGACGCTCGAGACCGAGCACAGCCTCAAATGAGGCACATGAAGTCCATGGTGAGGACAATGATGATGATGGGTTTGACAGTGAAGAGTTTCGAGAATGGATGAGAAACAGGAGTCGAGCTGGAGGACGACGAACCCGAGATCGCCGTCGCGACAGCAGTGATGGCTCCCGAGACAGAGATGGAGATGGAAACAGGACCAATGCAGGACCCGCACCGGAATGGGACGGCGATGGCTTGTCGTTCCAGGACTACGCCATAAAGGCGAGGTTATGGCTGGCTACAACACGGTCAAAACCCCGCACGAGAGGGCCTCTCTTACTCCAACGACTAGCTAAGGTGCCCTTCGAGACGATGAAGTTCTTGGCCAAGGACCGCAAGTGGATGGCCAGTGAGACCAATGGTGAGGACCTCATAGACCTGATGGACAAGGCCGAGTACTTCGGTGACGACCGAGATGAGGACCTGCTAGGCGCCTTAGCAAAGATCACCTACCATGTGAGAAGGGAGAAGCAGGAGGCGCACAGGCAGTTCTTCAACAGATGGGAGACTGCCATGCGCAAAGTGGCCGAACACAAGGTCTTTTTGCCGGACAAGTACATCGGCTTCCTCTTGGTGAATGCCCTTAACCTGACCGAACCGGAGATCAAGTCGCTCCTCAACTATACCCGTGGCAGCATCATGCCACCTGACATCAAGGACTGGGTCAGGAAACATGAAACCAAGTTACAAGTGGCACAGGTTGGCCTTGACCCCAAGAAGAACCAGGCCAGCTCGACGAAGGCGAGCGGCAATTTCTTCGTCGCCGAGGAAGAGAGCGAGAATGACGAGGAGGAGATTCATGCCATCGAGGCGGCGATCATGGAACTACAAGGTGGAGAACAACATAGCGATCAACCTGGTGGCACCGAGGATGAGGAGACGCAGATCCTGGACGAGCACGAGGCAGCCGAGATCCTTAACACGATCCTGACGAAGAAGCGCAGCTTCGTCCAAACCCAGAAGGCGAAGAAGAGCAAGGAACTTGGCAGAGGATACAAGTCTGGCAACTTTCCGAGCAAGGGCAAAGGCAAGAACACCTATACCGTCAACAACACCGGCAAGCCTCCTTGGAAAACAGGTCAGTATAAGATGACCATAGAAGAAATCAAAAAGATCACTCGCTGTGGGAATTGTCTCCGCACTGGACATTGGCACCGCGAGTGCCCAGAGCCTCCCCGAGAACGTGATCAACATCTTTTGGAAACCGAAGAAGCTGTTTTCTGCGGTCTTTTAGACCATGAGACCACCGGAGAAGCCATGAGTACAGTAGCCAGCTTAGATTCCCCACCAGTGGGAAGTTTTGCGGTAGCTGAACCTGAGCCCAATTCCAACGTAGCTGAGTGCCAGCCCACGTCCCCGTATAAGGACCGAACTACTGGGAATGAGGACTGGGAGATTCTTTTTGGGGAAGGGTTGTCTAATACCAAGTTGGTTTCTACTAACCCTTCGGAAGAAGCATGTGCAACAGTTGACACTGGATGTCAAAGAATGGCCATAGGGTATGAGACTCTTCGGCGACTCTCCCCACATCTTCCAGAAGAACTAGGTGTACAACTTCAACCCCAAGAGCATCGGTTCCGTTCTGTTCATGGAAGATCATCTACAACTCATGTAGCAGCAGTACCAACAGGACTGGGTAAGAAGGGAAGCATTTTAAAACCTGCGGTGTTTGAAAATGAAGAGAGTAAACATGCCCCTTTTCTTATCTCGTTACCCTTTTTGATGTTTTGTCGTGCCGTTTTGTACTTGGACCCCCAAAATGGTTTGAAAATTCATTTCAAGAAATTCAATTTTTCTGTGAACTGTCACCTAGGTCCCACTGGTGCATTGCGTATTCCGTTGTGCAATTTTTCACATGAACAAATCAAACACCTGAAACAAACTCAAGAAACTCTCAACAATGTTGGAACTGAGTTCGAAGTTTTCAGAACTGAACCTGAGGTACCGAATATTGCCGCCAAGTCTGGCCCAGGAAAAAGCCCGACCGTTCCAGGTTTAACCTTCGGTGCTGTCAACCATGATGGAGACCGAGAGGAAACGCAACCGCACCCAGGACAACAGCTTCAAGATCCTGTCAGCGTGGCACATGCTTCTGGTGAGGGTGATGAGCATCATGCAGAGTGTCAGCGCGCTGGCCTTACGACTTCTACGTCCTCAACCAGATCACCTGAACCAGAGCACTTCGTCCGGGAAACCGAGAACTACCAGAGTGGCGCCGACAGAGGGCAGCTTCGAACTGATCCCACCGTCATCGCCAGCCAAGAGCCAGAGGTCTCAGGCAAGTTCCTATATGGGGAAGGAGCTCATCACGGATGCGATCCTTCGGATGGTGGGGCCACCAGTTCAGTGCGAGCATGGGGAGACCACACGCCTCTTCATATGCCAGAAGCAGGGTCCCAACTACCACAAGCTGTTTTGGCGCTGCCCACGTCCCCGCGATCAGCAGTGCCGAACCTTTATGTGGACTCTGATCCAGCCCTACCTCAACACGAACCTCATCGAGGCATCCGAGGAGGAGATGGACACCGAGACGGTGATATCAACTACAACCCGGAGGAGCACTACGTCACGGAAGAGCTCTACGGCATCCCAACTCCTACAGCAGGCACAACAGCACTGCAAGCACGAGAAGGTGTTGAAGTCGGGCTCCAATCACTTCAAGATCCAAGAGAAGTGTGCCATTTGCGGCAAGATCACCAAGGAGGAGCTCACCGAAGCCGGCATCCAGAAGGAGAAGGAACGCGAGAAGAACCGCAAGAAGAAGCTGGAGCCGACCGAGCCCACCTACGAGG
Organism: Cladocopium goreaui; assembly: GCA_947184155.2. NCBI lineage: Eukaryota > Dinophyceae > Suessiales > Symbiodiniaceae > Cladocopium > Cladocopium goreaui. The sequence goes on from CAMXCT020001072.1 coordinate 85,245, forward strand.
AGTTCTTGGAGTGGAAGAGGTCCCAGGCACTGGAACCGGCAGGAGTCTGGACAGGATCCCGAGTCAACCGCTGAGTGACCCAACTAGCATGAATGCTGAGGGGGCTGTCGACCTGAAAAGTAGGGGTGTGAAACAACTGCTTCGGAAAGCCGGGGCTGCTTTGACACAGACCGAAGTCATGTGGAAGGAGATTATAACCCTTCTTGGCGAAGGTCCCGACCGGACCACTCAGCAAGTGTTTGAACAGTACGCTGTTGAAATTTTTGATCCAACTGATCCAACCAGGATCAAGGATAAGAAACCTCTCCGCCGACTTGCGGGACTGATGGGCGTGACAAATAAACAAGCCCGAGTGATTGCCGAAGTGTTCAATCCCAAACGGTTTGGTCCCCAGGCAACAGGTGTAGGTCTTACTCAAGGCATGGCTTTTGATCTGACCTTAGGACATGATCTCCTGAAAGCAAAGAACAGGCAAGAGGTCCGAAGGTATGTTCAGAGTGTGAAACCGGGTTGCATGCTTGTGTCATCACCTTGCACCATGTTCAGCATTCTTCAAAACCTCAATCAGAAGTACCGGGAAGACCCCCAAAAGGATAGGGAATTTCTCAAAAGGCTTGTTGAGGCAAAGGTCTTGCTGAATTTCGCATGTGAAGTCTGTCAACTTGTTAGGGCTTACGGGGGAACGTTTGTTTTTGAGCAACCACTCACTTCCAAAGCATGGTCAGAGCCACGGGTCCAGCTGCTTGCACAGTCACATGACACACTCATGGTACGGAATGATCAATGCATGTTCAACTTGAAGGCTCCTGAAGGTGAAAGGTACAAGAAGCCGACCGGTTGGTTGACCAATAACAGAACTGTTGCCGAAAGGCTCTCAAGGGTCTGTAGCAAGGATCACGTTCACCGACCAGTGTTTGGCAATGGTCCTGGTGGCTCTAGGGCAAAGCAGGCTCAGGAATACCCAGTCGAACTGGTACGAACCATCCTGCAGGCATATGCCGACACCATCGACCAGGAGCACAACGTGCGCCACCACATCCATGTTGTCACCTTGGATGGCCTGATGAACGAGATCTACCGCACTGAGAATGTCCTCCTCGAGTGCTTCAACTTGAAAGCTCATGAGTATATGGCCACAGACCACCCTGAGGAGAATGCCGACGCACAGCCCGAGAACGCCCTTGCCGAGGATGCAGTGATTGAGGAACCAGCAGAAGGACAAGCCGATCTGCCTGGACGACGCCTACCAAGAGAGCGAGGCCTGAACACCTTCCAATTAGTGCGGAGGGCACATTGTGGACTGGGTCACATCGGAAACGACAAGCTAGCAAGGATCTTGCAGAACGCAGGAGCCAAGAAGGAGGCCATTGAGTATGCCAAGAAGCTGACATGTGATGTTTGCCAGAAGCACAAAAGGATTGCCCCTGCCAGGGCTGCAGCACCACCACGAGACTTCACTCCAAACCAAGTAGTAGGGGTGGACACAGTACATCTACCAGGTCTGAAAGCAGGAGGCAAACTGAAGATGGCCCTCAACATAGTGGACTGGTCCACCAGGTTTCAACTGGTGATACCACTGGAAGACCACACACCACGGTCAGCCTCACGTGCTCTATTTCAGTGGATCCGTATCTTTGGACCTCCCGAACGAATATACAGTGACTTGGGCAAGGAGTTCCGTGGATGCTTCCAGAACATGATGGACCAGCAATCCATTGTCTTGGACCCCGGGGCCTTAGAAACACCAACCCAGAGGTCCATTACTGAGAGGGCCGGCAAGTCCTTTAAGGAGGTGCTTTCAAAGACACTTATGGAAGTGACCTGTACTACCTGGGAAGAATGGCATGAGGCAGTTGACGTGACCACGGCCACTATCAACCGGCTGGCCAACAAATCAGGATTCAGTCCGGTACAGAGAATGCTGGGGTACAGCCCTCGAATTCCTGGAACTAACCTGAGCGGCGGCTTCAATGACCACGCCACCGCTTCAAGGTATCAGGCTGGTGATCTCCAAGTACAACGTTCTGCAGACCTACGACAAGCCGCAGCCATTGCCTACCACAAGGCGGACTGCGACCAGGCACTACGGAATGCACTACATGCTGGCCACCGGAAATGGCACCACTACGAGGTAGGTCAAACGGTGTACTATTGGAAAAAGGGCATGCAGGGAGCCAAGAAAGACAACCCGTCATTCTGGCATGGACCGGCAAAGGTCATCCTGACCAACCTGCCCAACACTGTATGGGTATCCCATCGCAGCCACATCGTGAAAGCAAGTCCTGAACATCTACGACCAGCAGTGGACGAGGAGAAGTTTGTCATCACCGACTGGATTCAGGACCTCGTGGAGACCAAGAAGAAGCTTCAGGAGAAGGACTTCAAGGGCTACATCGTCCTCGATGAGAAACCCCCTGAGTATGACCAGGCCATTGAGGATGACGAGGAGATCCCACCACAGAAACCGAAGTTTAGGTTGACAGGAAAGCATGCGGCGGCCGAGGTGGAATTTCAACCAGATATCTATGACGAGAAGCGGCAGAAGCTGAATCCACAGGAACCGGCAAGAAGCACTTTGGTGGAACCGCCACTGACTGAAGCCATCCCCGAGGACATCCAGCCTAATGAGGGCATCTTTGATGATCCTGAAGAACAGCCAGAGATTGACTCTCCAGAGATGGTGCCCACTACACCGCTACCGGATGAGACGGAAGATGAAAGAGCTGACAACGATGCACTACCTCCTGCTGAAGAACATCATCGTGGACAAGTACGACATGCCGATCATCCAGAAGAAGGAGAACCTCCCGCTAAACGGCACCGAATGGAGCTTTTGGAGACCCTCTACAACGAGCTGGAGAAGATCACGATGACCAGGAACAGGAAGGAAGTATCTTACGGTCGACTACAACTGAACAACAAGAAGAAGTTCGACCGAGCTATTTCCAAGGAGATCCAAAACAACCTGACGTCAGGAGCCTATGAGGTCTTAAACCGAGAAGAATCTGAAAGGATTAGAAGGGAAAAGGGGGACCTGATCATGAAAAGCAGGTACGTCCTCACTGAGAAGGCCGTTGAACCTCACGAAATAGAAGTCCTAAAGAAGGAGGGCTTGCTACTAGATGACGAAACCGGCGAACTGCTGAAGGCCAAAGCCCGTCATGTCATGAAGGGATACTCGGAGGCTAACGCCGAGAACTTAGAGTCAACAACGCCACAGGTGGCCAAGGACACCGTGATGTTCACGCTTCAGATGCTGGCCAGTCATCAATGGAAGATTGGTCACCTCGACTTCACCCAGGCCTTCCATTCAGGAGACCAGATCCAGAGAGAGCTGTACTGCTCCCTTCCTCCGGAAGGCATCCCTGGCCTTCACCCACGGCAACTACTCCGACTTCGGAAGACATGCTATGGATTAACAGATGGTCCATATGCATGGTACCAACACCTCTCCCGGGTGCTGGAAAGCAGGGGATACCAGAGAAGCCGGGCAGATCCGTGCCTGTTTCAGCTGTTCGACCAAGACAAACAGAAGCTCATCGGGATCATCGCCTTGGCCACGGATGACATGCTACATGGCGGAGAAGAGGCTCACTGGGAACATATGGAATGGCTCCGCTCCCAATACAAGATGGGCAAATATACCACTGGAAACGGAAAGTTCACTGGAAAGACCATTGAACAACAACCCAGTGGTGCCATCCTCTTACACCAGAGAACCTACATCGAGGAGAAGGTCAACCTGATCCCCATGAAACGAGAACGAAAACGACAAAGGTATTCGACATGTTCAGCCAACGAGGTGAACCAACTCCGAACTCTACTTGGAGCTCTGGCATGGGTTGCCAAAGAAACCAGGCCAGACGTGGCCGGCCGAGTGGCACTGCTCCAACAGTCGATGCCACTTCCAATGGTCAAAGATATCATTGAGGCCAATGCCGTGGCTGAGGAGCTGAAGAAGGACCCTGGCCTGGGGATTTTGATACAACCGATTCCTATGGAGCGACTTCGAGTTGGAGTCGTCACCGATGCCAGCTGGGGAAATGCCGGAGGCAACTACATGGAAGAGAACAACAAGGACTACTGGGAAGAGACGGAATTCAGCTGGATACGACATCACCTTCTGCCGAGAAGATTGCTCTTCCATCCTGGTGCTGCACCTCATGGACCTGATCTACACAAGATCTCGAGGACAAGATCCACGACCTGTAACAACGAGGAGATGACGGACAATTGGGATGACAAGGAGGCCATCAGGGAGAAGCACAACGAACCATGGACAGGAACCACCACGTTTCTGAAGACGGAGATCGAAGAGGAGACCCGGAAACCCATCAACGAGCGTTTCCTTCAACTTGCCAGGAAGCATAGCCAAGGTGGCTACCTCTTGATCTATTACGACGACAAGTTGGAGACCACGGACGACATGGCCAACATCACAGTTGCAAGTTGGAAAAGCTACAAGTTGAAGAGGTGTACCGTTAACACCTTATCAGCAGAATGCCAATCGATGCTGCAGGGGATTGGCAACCTTCACTGGCATCGATTCCTCTTGGCAGAGGTTTTAGCCAAGGACCTTTCACTGGAGAACTGGGAGCAACAACTTGGTAAGCTGCCATTCATTGCTGTGACAGATTCCCGGTCGCTCTACGACACAATCACGAAATGCAGGAACACGTCGGCGCACATCGACGACAAGAGGACGGCCATTGACCTGACCATCCTGAAAGGCGACCTTGAGACCACTGGCGGCCAGGTCCGTTGGGTCGGTGGAACTAACATGGTATCCGACTCCCTTACCAAAAGGATGGCCCCCAAGTTCCTCAGCAAAATTATGCACCTTGGAAAATGGTCCTTAACGGAGACGGGCTACAAACGACTAGTTGAAATACATGCTTTGTTCAACACAAGTTGTGGTGCATGTGGATTTGTATAGGGAACACCACCTTGAACAAAGCCTGTTGCAGTTTTCAACCTTTCGCTGTGTGTCAGCGGACGTGGGCTCGAGAAGCCCTTCTTGTGTGGGGAAACACAAGCCTTGCGGCTGTGAAAAAGCTGCAACCTTCCGCTGCGCTCCGCAATATAATATACAGTATCCAAAAGATCAAAAAGTGATAAAAAGTGTCTTTCCAGTGGTGTAGGTCGGCACTTACTCTCAAGATGGACTGGACAGCTGGGCATTTTCACGCTCCACGTCCATGTCCCAACATTCAGCAGGTTGCATGACACTTGGGTTCTTACAAGCTTAAGTCAACTCATACACTAAATGTGTGTGAACTTTTTGGTCCTACATTCTGCGCCAGCAACAGTCAGTTGAGATGTCACAATGAAATATTATTACTCACTTGCAATATCTTGCAATACTGGGTACCAGTATCTTGCAATCACCGCTTGGTCAAAGAACAGTTGGTCACTGCAACACTGTAAGTCAGGCCCCTATTGCTCCATCGTGAGATATCGTGAGACTGAGATTTTTCACCGTGGGTTTTCTTCCGCTTCTGCATCTTCTGAGTCTTCAGCTAGAGCAGAGGTGGACCAGGTGCCGTTTCTGGCGGCCAGGATATTGGAAGGATCTAAAGCCATCTTAAAATTTCTCAGCGCTTGCGTCAGGACAGGAGATTGTGTTTCGGGCAACAGTGATGCCCTCAACTTCCCCACTCCATGATGATGGCTCAGGCAACCACCTGCATTGAGTATGGCACACCGCGCGGCATGCTCCAAATTCTCAAAGGCCTTTAGAGCTGTTTTCGGCTCCAAGCCTGTAGTGCAAATAGCAATGTACATGTACAGCACACCTCCCTCGTCGTACAGCTGAGTCATTCTGCACGACATGAAGGGCTTTCCTGGTAGGCGAAGCTGTCTGTGCTTACTCTGCACGGCCAGCTTCACAGCTGGCCAGACTTCCCGGATAGTAGACCTAGGGAAAAAACAATACGAGATCGAAACAGTGCAAAAATGTGCTGTGTATATATCTACATACTACATTATACATACATATATATATATATATTGTCATTTTTTAAAACATATGAAACATTTCCTGTTGAAATCGTGCGCGCGCAGGCGCGCGAGCATTTAACACATGCGCGCGCGAGGTGCGCAAGCACAGACAGGCGCGCGCGCGAGACGCGCGAGCAAATAGAGGCGCGCGCGCGCGAGGTGCGCGAGCAAGGCCAAGATGCGCGCGCGCGCGCGAACACGCGCGCCCGTCCGACACGCGCGCGCGCAAATAAGCTCTCCAAAAGTGGATTTGGTGAGCTTATTTGCGATTTGGAGAGCTTATTTGCGCGCGCGGAGAGCTTATTTGCGCGCGCGCGTGTCGGACGGGCGCGCGCGCGAGCACGCGCGCGCATCTTGGCCTTGCTCGCGCACCTCGCGCGCGCGCCTCTATTTGCTCGCGCGTCTCGTGCGCGCGCCTGTTGTTGCTCGCGCACCTCGCGCGCGCACGTGTTAAATGCTCGCGCGCTCGCGCTGCGCACCCCGCAGCTGGTGAGGCACCATATATGAATTCATATGTTTTGAATCAAGCCAATATATATATATATAATTATGTTGATATATACATGTATGATCATGTATGTACACAGTACTATAGTACATGTATTCCGTGTATGTGTATGTGTATGTGGAGTATATTGCATGTTTGCACACTCATACAGATCCCTTTTGTCCTGGTGCGTCATGCAACCGGGTTAAGATTCCTTTCTCTCAAAATGAGATTCATACCAGCATTTCGCATGCTTTCGCTGCTTAATTTACTTGAAATTTCCTCCTGAGTTTCGGGCACAGCACTGAGAGTATCAGGCTGCAAAAAAAAACACAGGTCGAGTCCGTTTTAGTGAGCCATCTACTTAAAAGATGTTCAAAGATTTTCAAAGAATTTTTTAGAACCAATCTAATGCAAAGCAGAATCGACCATGGAACCATAGTCTCTAGGGATTCAGAGAGGATGCGATAGTCCAGGCCGAAGTCTCGTAGGTAGGCAATTGCGAAGGTCAGCGTGTAGCCTGCGGCGCCTCCCGCTGCACCGCCCCAAATACCTCCAGCCACTGCTACCAGCTTGGAGATCTCCTGACAAAGGCCGTCCCATGACCCAGAATGACCCAGAAGCCAAACAAAGTGCAAACAATACAAGAAGGCAATCGCAAGACTGCATACGGCATACGTAGAGCTTCTCATGCTTCATGATTTATACAGTTTCGAAAAGCTTATATACAAAATTATACAAAAACTACAAAACAAGCTATTGACTGCAACGCAGGAAAAGAATGGAGACATGTCAAGCTATGTAGAAGGATGGCACTCCCAACACAATCTTCTGATTGACAAATGTCGAAGACAGTCCTTTTTCTGCAGGTTCACTTCTGCTCGATTGCCTTCGAAGACGAGCGTAACTGCAGCAGCTTCTTGCAAAGAAACACCTGGTGCTGAAGGATGCTGGCCCCCAGCTTTCTGGGAGGTACAACATAATATGGATTCTGGATTGACAAAAAAGAACGAAAAAAGAGCATGCAATGGCATATCAAGTGCATATCACCGCACAGAAAAGCAAGGTATGACATATGACATATGCAAAAATACAACATACGTGGGGTCAGTGCCAAGTTGTTCAGAATCTAGCCTTGCATCACGAGAACACTTGATCCAGCAGCTTTGATTATACAGATTTCAACCTGATTCAACCTGATTCAACCTGATTCCAGTTAACTGTGGAGATTCCGCTCTCTTGAGTTGGAGCCACCTGTCATGGATTCTCTGAGTTTCATTTCCCAAAAAGCTATGCCACCTTTGCAAGCGAGGAAGGCGTCTCGCAAGCTTGCCCGAAGACTGTGCCAAGTGCCGCTTTGTTCAGAGCCTTCCTTCAAAGCTTGTGCCAGCTGAAGCTGATTCTGATCCATCAGCCTGGGCAGCATTCATGAACGGATTGTGCATCAAAACATATCAAAACATATCAAAACTACAAGTGCTTTTGAAAAGGATCAGTGACGCCGGAACACCAGCAATTAGTGTGGATTTTGGCGGTGCAGAAACTTAAAAAACAGATAAAGACGCATTCCAAGACTATTCTTGCACTTCCAATACGACTTTAGAGGTCTACCATGGACATTGGTCTAGTCTTCATTTCTTCATATTCTTCATATTCTTGACATTCTTCATTCCTTCCCAAGGGTTTCGGAATGACGCTGTCCTGCAGGAGGCTGGCCGCAAACCTGCCGGCATCCGTGCCACTTCTCTCATCCAGCTGGCACCGCGGTCCCAGTCTGGGAAGACGACACTTTGATACTCCACCACCTGACAGCTGGACAGCTGGACTACAGGGCGAAAGCATCGCGAAAGCTTCAAACCAGTCCAAACATGTCCAGACCCATCCGGATTATCGGTTTATATCGCGTTCCTTGTGTTCTGTTCGAATTCAGTAGATGTCTTGCACTATCTTGCAGTTGGAACTGCAAACATGTTAGATGGTTTTGACCGGCTCAAACATTGAGCGGAGGATCCCATTTTGGACCCTGTTTGAGAATTCTCAAGATGTATTTGGAGGACTTCTTTGTTCGCACTCTACTTTGGCAACCATCAAAGCATTGCGTCTGTGCAAACGGATTCTGAACCACTGCACGAACAATGTATAAATCTACATATATGAGTGTGGCTGAAAATGCAGTATATCCCCAAATGGCAGTTTTCAATAATTTTAATATGAATAATGATGATTAACCAATGGACTTGGGAATCGCAAGTTTTTAGACAAACCCATGATAACCCATGTATGCATATTATATATCAAAATGCCCGTTACATGCCCCGCGCACCTGTGGCAATGGGCGCACCCTCACAATGGCTGAAGTGATGATTCCCAGACAACCTTCACTCCCCAGTACCTGCTGCTGCTTGCAGCAGACAGAAGGCAAGGTCTGGAGTCTGGTCGTGATAGGACGTGACAGGTTGTTTGTTGCTGACCTTCATCACGTAATTAAGAATAATTCATTTGGGAATTGCTGGAATGCACTAAAATGCAAAAGAACACAAAAGAATGTGGCGAAAATTGGAGAAATTGAAGCAGAGTGCCATTGCTGGAAGACCGATGTTTGTAGAGGCTCGACCAATTGCCGTTTCAGCCTGAGCCTTGGGGTCACCATGGCGCTGCCAAACAGCACCGCCCGGAGTGATGAGGCGCACCTCGATCAAGCAAGGCAGCACGTCGAGTGGAATCCAATACCAATATCATATAATATCATATAATATCATCATATATCATCATATATAATCTATTATAATATATTCTAATATACTATAATCTGATATAATCTGTATGTACTCCAGTTGAATTTGGGGAAGTGTCCTTAAGTGTCCTGTGAATACCCTGGCAACTTCCGTTGAAGTTGTGATTCTGTGTCCTTGCGATCTTGTGCGTGTGGCCGCACTTGGGCTTTGCTCATGTGTGTTCACCCTAAGTCCAAATGGCACCAACACACTGTACTGTATAAAACATTATAAAACTGGTTAGAAAGTGTGTGTGTGTGTCCAAATTTGAAAACGACAGTTTCTCACTTGCGAATGTCTAGAGCGAACACGTATTCTTTTGCCACCTTCTACCGTCTCGGAATGTTTCAGGATGTTGAGTCTCCTCCCCACCTCCAGGACCATATCTTCGATGTTTCCGTAGCGCGCTCGCTTCATGCCACTGGCCCTCGTTGCAATCCAGCCGCCCAAAGTGGAGAGCTCCATGGAGTCCGGCTCCATTCCCATTGTGACGCCATGCTGCTTCAACGATCTCCTGGGTCTCATCGACACAGTCGAGCCCATGTTGAGCCCAAGTTCTTTTCGCGAGGCTCAAAATGTCCACTTTAAAAAAATCACAAGCTTTCCAGCTCACCATGCTTACCCTCAAATGTACCAGCTGGACAGCCCAGGAGACGGCTTCAGGTGGAGGAGATCACATTCATGAGATTCAAAACGCTATTTGATAACAATTGATGATTCTTGATGATTAAAAGCCAGCCAAGATTCTTGAGATCCATGCCAGTGATGCCGGCCTCAATCATGGCAACTCCATCTTCTGCATTCACCCACAGCACCTTGCTAAGGCCGCGCATGTCCAGGGAGACCATCGGTCTGGAATCCACTTCCTCACCGTCAGGTGCATTTGTTACAAACTAAGCGTAGAACTTCAATTTCATTCACACATGTTCAGTGTTGGAAAACTGAGAAAACTTCTGACAAGCAATTTCAACTGACCTCGGGTCCTAGGGACACAGTTAGTTCACTTATCATCCATAACATTTTCTGACACCCTCCAAACATTGCAAAACCTGGTTCGTCTACGTTCTTCTAGCTGTTCAAACTTGCCAGACCACCCCATGCGAATCTGTCGAGTTCGTCTCTGTACATCCGTAATATCCCTGGGTCCTGAGATGGGCACTTGGTGGCAGATGTGACATTGGTCCTTCCACCAACTGGAATGATGCCAAATCCCAGGCCGTGGTTGTATGACATAGCTGCATTTAACAACGCCTGCAGGGTGGGCTATGGGAAGGCATAGCTCGAAGAGGTCTGCGGTGGATCTTTCAAAAGCAATCAAGGAGTAAGAGTCAGCCAGAGTAAGCCAGAGTAAGCTACCAAAATCAATGTCGTCCTATGCTGTACCCCATATTACCCCATATTACCCCATTTTTCCCATTCTAAACATTGTGATCCTACTGTCATTGGATGAAATCCCAATGCCTGGACTTCTTCTTCCGTCTCCGGTCGAACCACGGCATCTGGAAAGCGCTCCAACTGACGAGTGCGCAGTCGCCAAATATCCGCCAAGCCATGTCCAGTGCCCGCACGCAGGCGCGACTCGGAGTCCAGCAGAACGCGTCCTCATAGACACTGCACCCATCTGCAACCCTTGATCCAAGAATATGGAAATTTGATGACAAGTAAGAACAGAATAATCAGAATACTAATACTACATTAAGAGATATTAAGACTATCAATCACAACAATGATATCAGTAATACAACGACAAAAAAATATCAGTACTGAGATGCAATGAGTATGTAATGAGTAACAATGATAATAATAGCCGCCGATGATGATGATGATGATGGTGATGATGGTGATGCTGCTGATGTTGCTGATGCTGCTGATGCTGCTGATGCTGCTGATGCTGCTGATGCTGCTGATGCTGCTGATGCTGCTGATGCTGCTGATGCTGCTGATGCTGCTGCTGATGCTGCTGATGCTGCTGATGCTGCTGATGCTGCTGATGCTGCTGCTGCTGCTGCTGGTGGTGGTGGTGGTGGTGATGAGTGGTGGTGGGTGGTGGTGGTGTGGGTGGTGGTGTGGTGGTGGGGGTGATGTGGTAGTTCGGTGTTGGTCGCTGGTGATGTTGATTGTGTGTGTGATTGTTATGAATGATTATTATGAATTAAAAGTGGTGGTGGTGGTGCATGATGACTGAGTGTGGTGGTGGTGGTGGTGGTGGTGTGATGATGATGATGTGTGGTGGTGGTGGTGATTACTGATGAGTGGTGGTGTGTGGTGGTGAGTGATGAGTGGTGGTGGTGGTGGTGCACTTCGCTAGCGAGTGTGGTGGTGATGCGTGTGGTGGTGTGACTGCATTGCTGAGTGGTGGTGTGACTGCTTGGCTGGGTGGTTGGTGTGTGTAGTAGGTGGTGGTGGTGGTGTATGGGTGCCTGGTGGTGGATTGTGGTGGTGGTGTGCTGTGTGGTAGGTGGTGGTGAGTGGTGATGTGCTGGTGCTGGTGCTGCTGGTGCTGCTGCTGGTGGTGCTGCTGCTGCTGCTGGTGGTGGTGGTGATGATGGTGATGGTTGTAATGGTGGTGGTGGTTGTAATGGTGGAGGTGGTTATAATGGTGGTGGTTGTAATGGTGGTGGTTGTAATGGTGGTGGTGGTGGTGGTGGTGGTGGTGGTGGTGGTGGTTGGTGTGGTGGGTTTTTCCAAATGTTGGTTGGCGGCAGTAGTTGGAGGATGGTGTTGGTGGTGGTGGTTGTAGTGGTGGTGGTTGTTGTAATGGTGGCGGTGGTTGTAGTGGTGGTGGTGGTTGTAATGGTGGTGATGGTGGTGATAGTGATGATGACGATGGCGATGGCGATGGCGATGGCGACGGACAAACATGTGAGAAATGCGGAACAGGTGTTAGACCTGCTCATTGGAGTCGATGTGATTCGTATGATTCGGTCATGTTTTGTTTCGTGTCTTTCAAAGCCGAGCACCTGGTACTGCGGTGCTCAAGACTTCTTCCAAGCCATGCGCAGGGGCTGGCAGGTCCGGGATGGCTCGCTCTGGCAGCATGTCTCGAACGTTCAGTGGCACGCTGAGCTGTCTCTGGAAGAGCTCCCACAGACCTTGCACAAATGGAATCGAATAGACTTGCGAGAATATAAAAAACGTCACACTACCACCTAATGACATGCACTTGCACAAATTAAAGAAAACATATTCAAAAGATTTCAAAAGAGGAAATTCTTTGAATGCAAATTGTAGAAGACGAAATAGCGGCTGTCTACCCAACGCTTTGTACCGTTGAGAAGTGATCTGCGCAGCCGGCCGTCCATCGACATACTGAGCAATGAATTTTGTGTCCTGCGAAGCAGCTAGCAGCTAGAAATGCAAGTGCGATTGAGACCTACAATGTGACTCCGGAGGACATCTTGCAAATTATTCATGAATCAAAATGAATCAGTATGAATCGATATGAAACACTGAAACACGAATGTAAATCACATGAGACGAAAGTCTGACACTCCGTCCTTAAAGCCCCAGCGGTCCAAGGACTCTTCGTCCTTCAGCTCAGTTTCTGATGTAGGCCACAACAAGGTCACTGAGCCGGGAGAAGCCCGTGGCTTGCCTTTCCTGAGCAAAGCCGCAGTTCGAAACCATCAAGTCAACCAACATCCATCACATCCTGCCATCATGGTTTTCTCATGCATTCCTCATGGGTTTTCCTTAAACCTTAAAGCCTTCGGCTTTCTCGTCTTGTCCTCTGTCTTGTCTTGTTCTGATGAGAGTCGTCACGCCGCCAAAGGCTCCAAACGGTGCCTTGATCACAATTGAAGCAGCACCTCGCGCGAGCGGCGCAGGCAACGAACTTGTGGCCAGCAGCTCCTCCGGCCAACTGCAGTTTTTCTGAAAGCTAAATTGAAATATGTGAAATCACATAGAAAAATGCAGATAGAAACATATCATATCCACCATCGGAAGGGAGTTGAGATCAAATAAAGAAGAAGATGAATCAGGACCAATTCCCATAATCATCATAATCATGTCCAAGCGAACATCAAGTGCGAAGGTATTACTCCAGCTTTGACCAAGCACTAACGGCTTAGAAATTCAGGCACACAGAACCTTGTCCGGGTCGTCCCAGGTAGCAAAGTTTGATTTGATGTCAGGGGGAATGAACGAAAGCGAGCTGCTAGTTTGGTTGATTAACAAGAGAAAACAAACCGGTTTCAAACCATGACAGTCGTGATTATGATGACGATGATGACGACGACGGCGATGCTTGTGATGATGTTGGTGATGATGTTGGTGATGATGCTGCTTTTGATGTTGGGGATGATGCTGCTGATGATGCTGCTGATGATGGTTATGATGATCGTGATGATGATGTTGATGATGATGATGATGATGGTGATGGTGATGATGATGCTGTTGATCTTGGTGATGATGCTGCTGATGATGCTGCTGATGATGCTGTTGATGCTGCTGATGATGGTTAAGATGATCGTGATGATGATGTTGATGATGATGATGATGCTGATGATGATGATGATGATGATGACGAAGACCAGGAGCCTCTCCTGCACAAGATGCTCTTCGGTGACCTCAATGACACCGCTAGCGCGCAAGGCAGCGAGGCACTTCTCGGCTCCCTGCTCAGCTGCAGCAAGGTGAGCACGCAGATTGCTCGCCAAGGATTCGAGCTCACCTTCAAGCAGATGCTGGTCGTTCGAGTCGTTCTTAGTAACTCCATTTGCATCCGCGTCCCGAGCATCGCCTGCCAAGCAGTTCCGCAAGCTCTGCTTGTCCCTAGTTTTGAATTGTGTTGTGGTATTGTCATGTTGGGAAAGGATGTGCGAAAGGATGCGAAAGGCATTAAACCGCCTGCAAAGCAAAGAATGTCGCACAGTTTGTGTGCAAAGGTTCTTAGCAGCCTGAAATCTCTTTGTGCATATGTACAAAAGTACCTAAGTATATTTACATACATTGCATTACATATTAATACGTATTATGTCGTATTAGAGTGCAGTACATTATATTACAATACAACTTACATTACGTTGCATTTCATTGAATTGCATTACATTACATTACATTGAACTACATGCATGTTCATATTATGTACATCTGTACATCTATGTACGTACAAATATGCAATAGATCGCACAATATGATGTGTAGTGTATACCTAGATAGAGCGAAGAAGAAGAAGAAGAAGAAGCAGGAGGAGAAGAAGAAGAAGGAGGAGAAGAAGAAGGAGAGAGAGAGAGAGAGAGAGACAGAGAGAGGGGAAAGAAAGAAAGAAAGAAAGAAAAAAGAGAGAGAGAGAGAGGGAAAGAATTTCATCACACAGCGATTGTTTTTCTATTCAAATTTAAATCACATTGTCAAATGGAAGTTTGACCGATGACGCCTGGCTCCAGCGACTCCTCCTGCCCTTCCACAAACCATTTCGCCCATGGTCGTGGCAAACGGCGACGCAACGGCGCCATGGTGGCAGCTTGGATCAGTAGTGGCCAGCGCTCGCAGTCGCGAAGCACCAATGGGGTGCAGCATGAGCTCCTGGGAGAGGAACACAGAAAAAAACAGAGAGAACCGTAAAATCAAACAAGGGAAAAGATGGGACAAGGGGGTACGGATAATAGAATGGAAGTTGTTGGTGCAATTGGATGCAATTGGCACAATAGAATAGAACTGTCTACAGTGGTGGTCGTCGTCACCCTCGTGATCATCATCATCACCACCACCATCATCATCACCAACATCATCATCATCATCGTCGTCGTCGTCGCCATCGCCGTCGCCATCGTCATCATTGTCATCGTCATCACCATCGTCATCGTCATCGTCATCGTCATCATCATCATCATCATCATCAATATCAATATCATCAAGGCCATCACCATCGTCATCATCATCATAATAATAATCATCATCATCACCATCACCACCACCACCACCACCATCTTCATTGCCATCACCAGCACCATCTCCATAGTCATCATCATCATGATCACCATCATCACCATCATCACCACCACCAACACCACCGCCACCACCACCACCGCCACCGCCACCGCCACCGCCGCCGCAGCCGCAGCCGCCGCCGCCGCCGTCGTCGTCGTTGTCGTTGTCGTCGTCTTTATCGCCGTCGTCGTCTTTATCTTCGTCGTCGTCTTTATCGTCGTCGTCTTCATCTTTATCGTCGTCGTCGTCGTCTTTATCGTCGTCGTCGCCATCGTCATCATCATCATCATCGTCATCATCATCATCATCCTCGTCATCCTCGTCGTCGTCGTCGTCGTCGTCGTCGTCGTCGTCGTCGTCGTCGTCGTCGTCGTCGTCGTCGTCGTCGTCATTCATCATCATCATCATCATCATCATCATCCCTCTTCCTCCTTATCCTCCTCCTCCTCCTCATCCTCATCCTCGCCAATCATAGCCTTGTCCAGCAGTCCCAGTAACAAACAGCAATCACGGCAGCCCCGAAAGCATCTGCAGATCGCATCAAGCGCCACACAGCCAGCACTATTCCATGACGGCACCCACCCAGCACAGCACAGCACCATGCCCTGACTTCTGTAACTTCCCTCTGGATGAAAAAGGAGTCCAGTTTCGGAACATGCAAAAAAAAAAGTTCACAGCTTTTTATATGTATATCAGGCCTGTATACAGCATACAGGAGAAGAAAGCAAGGATAAGTTTGAGTGAAAAAAGGAAAGCGCCACATAAACAGTCTGAAGACGTACTCTTGCATTAATGTTCACCTGGAAGGCATCCACACCTAAAATCCGTTCAATTCAATTGGCTCGTAATTCAAGAAGAATAAAAAGATAAGCCTCAAATGAGAAGACACCAGCGACTTGAGTCGTCGCATCCACACAAGTTCGATGGATTGGGTTTTTTTTGAGAGTGCAGACTTCATCCCGATCAGCCCCGAGTCTACGTAGAATGCGAGCCCTGCACGAAAGCTTGCTTGAATATGTCATGTTCAAATCTTCCAACAGCAATGAACCTGCGATCACCACGTACCTGAATGTTGGAAATCATGCTATGTCTTGCCGGCTCGTGGTGATCCACTCCCCACTTTGTGGCTCCTGATTTCCAGCTCATCAGACATTGACTTGATCACCTGAGCTGGTATCCGGAGGTCAGGAAGGGGCAAAAGCCAATCCCTCCACATCCCCATACGTTGACGATATATAATATACTATAATATAATCATATGATTTAACATATATAATATAATGAATGTAATGTAATATAACATAATATATAATAATATATAGTAAATAATACATGATATATCATATATAAAATATATCATATATAATACATAATATATAATATATAATATATAATTGAATTTAAAATAAATGATTATAATATAATATAATATAATATAATTTAATTTAATTTATAAATAACATATCATATGATACAAAATACAAAATGAAAAATTAATGACCTATAATCGACAATAAAATAGAAAATATAATAGTTAATAGATAATATAATATATATATATATTATAGTATCATAATGTATAGTATTATAGTATATAGTATTATAATAGATACTATTCTTTTATATTAAATCAAAATTATAGTATCTCAAATATATCTATAAATAGCAATTTAAAAATAGTGTATAATAATATATACAGTAGTAATATATAAAATTAAATCCTGATTTATATAATATATAATTATATATAGTAATATATCATAACATCTTTAAAATAAGAATAATAATAATGAATAATAATACATAATGATATATAATAATATAATAGTAATATAATAATATATATTAATACATAGTAAAATAGAATGATATATAATATATAATAGTTTATAATAATATATTGATATATAATAAGATATGATAAAATATAATAAGACATAATAAGATATAACAAGATATAATAAGATATAGTAAGCTATAATAAGATTTAATAAGATATAATACTATATAAAAATATATAATAATATATAAAAAGTAATAGTATATAATAATATGTAATAATATTTAATAATATGTAATAATAGTTAATAATGTATAATAATATAAAATAATATATAATAACATATTATAATATATAATAATATAATAAGATATAATAACATATTATAATATATAATAATATAATAAGATATAATAACATATTATAATATATAATAATGTATAATAATGTAAACTACTATATAATGATATATAATAATATTTAATTTAATGATATATAGAGAAATATGTAATAATATGATAACAAATAACAATATATATCATACAATATATAACAATATAATTATATTAATATACAACAATATACATAAAAATATAATACAATAAAATATAATACACTAGAATATAATATAATTTTATGCATGATATATAATATAATATAATTTTTTTTATATAATATATAATCCATAATATGTAATATATAATATACTATATAATATGTGATATACATATATATATATACAATACAATATATTATGTATTATGTAATTTGAAATAAATGATTATAACCCATATCAAATATAATTTAATACATTATATGTTACTTTAATCCACATTTATAATATGTTTTAATTTAATTTAGAATACTGTATAATACAAATAATATAGTACAATACTATAATATATGCTAATATATTTATAGTAATATGTACTATATGTAATATAATATAATATGATATAGATTCTAAATTATATATATATATACGTATATATATATATATATTGATATCTTATAATACATAATATTATTCTATATTTATTATAATAGTACAGTGTATATATTATTATATTGTATTATATTAGATACAGTATACACTATTAGCATCTTTATAATATACAATATTAGTATGATAGTGTATACTTATGAAATTCCTTGTGACATTCCTTGTGACATTCCTTGACCATCTTTGACTGCCGGTCAACCGGCCTTGTCCAGGTCCGGCTTCTGAAGGACCTCTTGCAAGGCTTGGCAATGTAGTGTGGTCAGCGAGTTGTTGGACACCAACTCCCTCTGCACCGCGGAGACCACGGAGTCCAAATCGCTCGAGCTCTCCAGAATTTGAGCGTGTCCAAACCTGCTCAAAGATTCTTCAGGAAGGTATCTCTTCATAGTTCCAATGATTCTCACTGGTCAGCTGCGGATGCTGTGGTTGTAAGAGTAAACATAACCGTGCCAAATATGTTTTTTCAGGGACCCGCACGGCCTGCTCAACTCTGCGATTACTTTTCAATTTTTGGAAGCACCATGAAGCACTGAAGCACCCAGCTAGTGTCTTGTTCAGGATGCATGTTTGAACTTTTGGGCTGGGTGAGGGACCCTGCAGGCGTCGAGGTGCATCCCAATTCTTGATCACAATAAATCAGTCAGACTGCATCTATCATCATGAATCATGACGGTTTGTAGAAGAAAACTAAATGAAAATAGATGCTTAATTTGCATCCCATGCTGCACTCCTTGTTTATTCTGAAAATGTCCGTTGCTGTCACCAGTGATGTCCGCCCCAAAGGGATCCAAAGGGGCCTTGCCTCATGAAGGCCTCTCCAATTGGTGGAAGCTCACCACGGATGCCCCGCAAGACCCAGAAGAACAAGTCAGACGTGCGGAGCGGATCTCGCGGAAGTCCGCACATCTCTCTGAACAAACTTTCCTTGGAAACCGTTCCATTACAGACCGAGAAGAAAGAAGGGCTTGCAGTTTCACAAGTAGTGGGCAATCGAACTAGGACATGACGACAGACTTGAAAATGATACAGCGTAGTTCAAGCAGCTGGTGTCTCAGACTCCTCTCCCTTCCTACAGGGTCATGTCTGGATCATTTTGTGTCATGTTCAGCTTGGAATCGTCATCAGGGAGCAGCTCATAGGACATTGCCAAGGGCACCAGCGCCACAGTGCGCTGCGCTATGTCTCGAAGAGCTTTCAACAGCCCGGTGCGAAGGCGCAGCTGTCGCCGGCCACGGCTGCGCAGTCCTTCCAGGAAGACCTTCGCTGTGCTCAGTGCTGCAAGGTGTGCTGTCCATTCCATAATACATACTGTACATGCTGTGCCAGATTTCATAGCCTCCTGACCCTTTAAAAAAAAGAAGCTGAAATTGGCTGTATTTAGGCGCCTGTGATTTGCAGCCAGGAATCCGTCATTTCTCTATCACCCAGCTGTTCT
The DNA here is from genome assembly GCA_947184155.2 of Cladocopium goreaui. Classification (NCBI taxonomy): domain Eukaryota; class Dinophyceae; order Suessiales; family Symbiodiniaceae; genus Cladocopium; species Cladocopium goreaui. The sequence continues at coordinate 104,658 of CAMXCT020001072.1, forward strand.
AGTATGTTCTCCGGTTTGTGGCAAATGGTGTGAGAATCTCCAACTTGGACATTTCGACCACCACTCATGTCATAACATCTGGTACGAGTAACTTTTACCAATTTGCTAATATCTGGTGCATTCTGGTGCTGTATCTGGTAATCGTTGACTCGTTGACATAAGCGGCGCACCTCCAAGGGGCGGCCGCTTTGAAAAACGCGACCCACTTTCGCCCGCAGCGCTGGGTCCGGCTGCACCGCACCTCCTCCACGTCGGACAAAGAATGCACCTTGGTTTTTGAGCTCCTCTCTACTATTCTCCACTAGTCTCTATACTTTCTATATCATCTATATCTTTCTATGCTTCTGTGTTGTGACGGAAGTCTAAATTCGAAGAACAAAACATGCACCAACAGCCTAACACAGGGACCTTTCTATTCTGTGACAAAATGAACTTCAAAGTCCCAAGCCTTCGGCAGGCGCTTGGTTTTGGAGTTCCATGGCTGCACAAAGCATTTGCACCATTTACATTGAAATTTACATCATTTTACATCGTTGATCATCTTCGCCAAAGTGCCTAAACCGCTCAATGCCCATCCAAGGAATGGCAAGTTGGAGAACTCTGCATCTGCCGCTACCTGTGGCAGCTGCAAGGGCCTGGGAACGCAAGTGTTGAGAGATGTTGAGAGTCTTTTCAGGAACCTGTCGGCTTTTGCGGTCACACACCCACACAGACCCACACAGACCCACACAGACCCACACAGACCCACACAGACCCACACAGAGAACTGTATCCTGCACTGTCTTATGACATCTTATGACACTTGTGCTTTTGGATGCGGACATGACCTGGACATGGACGGATGACAAGGGTGGTTAGATGTGGTTAGTATATTGCAGTTGACAAAGGTGTAGGATATTGTAGGATTGTATTGCAGGTATTTCAGGGTGCCCATGAATGTGACAATTTGTTGTCCTAAAAAAAAGAAATACTGTAGCTGATTTGGGACGCACCTCTCGTGAAACAGCAGTTCTTTTGGATGCAAGGTGCAAAATCGGTTGAAGCTGAAAACCTCGGGTGCACATCCAACAAAGAGCTGATGTTCGTACTGGGATCCAAATATCAGCTCAGACTCACTGCACATGTCTTTGCTAGTTCCAACTTCATCCAACCAGTTTCTTTCTTGATCCATTCCACCAGTATGCTGGGGAAGTTGATGAACACAAATACACGCGCACAAACACACACACAACACACATCACACAAAGCAAAAAAGAAATCAAACTGGGACTTTCTAATTTCTGATGCAATGACTAGAAACACATGAGGCCAATGATGACAAAATCCAAGACTGACCGATGTTGTGGGCACAGCACCAATGGAGCATCTAGACTGGTGATAGACAGCAAAGATGCACCATCAACCTTGGATGGCTCAACAACAAAAAAGAAAAGCCAGAAAGCAAAGCCTGGGATTATAGAGGATGAGGCGATAAACTCTAATTGTGGGGCCAACTTTCCATCTCCATCCATCTCCCCTTTCAATTGAAACTGTATACAAAACTTCTAAACAAATGATTCGCGACCGTCACAGAAAGGCTCATCCAGCTCAGACCCAAGCGAACTACGAAGGCTGCCACCGAGTAAAAGAAGGATGCTTGCGGGTGTGCAAAAGCAGAGAGGGCATCAGACACTGCAGTCTCGTGGGAGAAAATTTGCATATCACAGAATTCCCTTGGATAGTTCCGCGAAGGCCCTTTCAAGGGATCGATTGCAAAGGCATAGCCAGCCCTGCAACAAATGAGCAAATACTCGAACAAGTCCCAGTCTTCAGGCAACTTCACTGTCGATCTGAAGCGCCAAGGTGTAGAAGGACTTGAGAATGGATGATACTGCATTGGCAGGGTGGAGCAAGACGCTAAAATGCGTACTGTGGTGGAAAATTGCTTGCTCAACCGCATGCCGAAAATAGAGAAAATTCTTCCCAAGCACATTCGCACAAGATCAAGAATCTGCATGGGAAGGACATTTAGAACTGCGTGTGCATAGCAAAATATTGTTGCATTGTTGCACCATCTCAGCAGTTTTGTCATGAAGCCCAGCTCGAACAAGGGCAGAGTGCCTGTCAATGGGGGCACGTTTTCAGAGTTCCGCTGTAAGGGATCCTTTGCTGTGACTCAGTCACTTACAATGTCAGTCGAATACATTTCAAGCTCTCACTGCGCCCTTTCATGCAATATTGAAGTGGTGGTCCAAAATAGCATTTGAAGTTCCAAATGACACGAAAGTATACAGAAGATTACAGAAGCTATTTCTGTATGTATTGTGGAATTGGTTTATGTTGGATTCGTGTTGGATTCCTCATGTCAAGAGAAAGGGAATATGAAAACCAGCTGGACCCCCATTTCTAGTCAAAAGGGCTGAAGTTAGTCACAGCATTGGTGACTTATTAGACAACTTTGATCGTTTTGATGGATTTGTTTGAATCGAGTTGCGAATGCGTTTTTGGCTGCAAAGCGGGGTGTCCAGAAGTGCTCAAATTCAAGGGTTCAATTACTCGCCCCCAACAATGCTGGCTTGACTGACGACTCTCGTTTTGGATCAGGGCTGTATAGTTGGCCACAAGTACTTCCACTAATTACATTGCTTCCACCCGAACGGGCGCGGAACATCAGCTCAAGGGATTGCTAGAAAGTGGTATACTTGGTATATGCAAATGCTCGTTTGTTGAAAATGCAGTATGCAAACGGCACAATACTGAACAACTGCAGAAATATCTGTGCCGATTGTTTTTTTTCGATTTGTATAAGGAGCCCTAGCCCTAGTCAGGAAATGAAAGGAACTCTAAGTTATCCTTATAGACATGGAGCATGTCCTGCCTTTGAGTGCCAAAAGTTGGTAGAAATGGCGTGTGAAGAACTTGAAGGATGGCATTCTGTCAGCTTCCGATGCATCTAGGCAGGCATGCAAGATCTGCCCTCTGTCATTGTTGTAGGCTCCACACAAGGCTCTCCTGAAGGTGAAGGAAAACCGAACCACAGACTGCGTGTCCAAACAACCAAGAACGTTTGTGCAGGAACAGAAAATCATATAGATATACAGTAAGTGTTTTTCTGCATGTGTGTGCGTATCTGAATGTGTATGCGTATCTGTGTGCGTATGTCTATGCGTGTTTGTCTGTGTCTGTGTCTTTGTGTATATGTAACACATACAAGCAATATATATATATATATATGATTATGATGATGATGATGATGATGATCATGATCATGATCATGATGATGATGATGATCATGATCATCATGATGATGATGATCATGATGATCATGATGGTGATGATCATGATGATCATGATGATGATGATCATGATGATCATGATGGTGATGATCATGATGATCATGATGATGATGATAATAATGATGATGATGGTGATGATGGTGATCATGACGATGGTGAGGATGATGGTGATGAGGATGATAATGTCTGTGTGTGTATGTGTATGTGTGTATGTGTGTATGTATGTGTGTATGTGTGTATGTATGTATGTATGTATGTATGTATGTATGTATGTATGTATGTATGTATGTATGTATGTATGTATGTATGTATGTATGTATGTATGTATGTATGTATGTATGTATGTATGTATGTATGTATGTATGTATGTATGTATGTATGTATGTATGTATGTATGTATGTATGTATGTATGTATGTATGTATGTATGTATGTATGTATGTATGTATGTATGTATGTATGTATGTATGTATGTATGTATGTATGTATGTATGTGTATGTATGTATGTATGTATGTATGTATGTATGTATGTATGTATGTATGTATGTATGTATGTATGTATGTATGTATGTATGTATGTATGTATGTATGTATGTATGTATGTATGTATGTATGTATGTACACCCATACGCCCAAGTCCTTGCAATGTTTGCGTTTGACAGCTATTCCCAATCAAAACGCTCGCCACGACCCCTGTCCCGGCACAGACCTTGCAAAACCCCTTTCCCCATTGGAAACGCTAGCTTTAACAAGCCTTGACCAAACTATCATGGTTCTATTATGTTCTATTCGTTTTTGATCGAATCCCATCGGAACGCCGGTTTCCAACGGGCCTTTTTTCGTGGGCACTGTTGACGCCCACAAACAAAAACGCGAAGCAGGCCCTTTTCCTAGTTTGTATACTGCAGGATGGGTTCTGATAAAGGAAAAAAACGAGGTCCAAAACGAGGTCCAAAACGAGGTACGGAAAAAGCCCCGCATCTACACACATGGACTTTGGCCCGCAAGCCGCAAACCTGCCCTTCCTTGGATCACTGGTAGCGAAACAATGACAATTTGCAGAATCCCAGCACACCGCCATGGCAGTGTAGAGATGATAATCCCAGCGTTGTGTAGAAGTACCCGGAAACAGCAACAGCAGCAGCCGTCGAACCAGCAGCCGCAGCAACAGCAAGACGCCAGTAGCTGCAGAACCCAACAGCAACCATCCCAAACACAATGAGAACGCAACTAGCAAGATTACAGCACTATGCTAATAGTAAAACAACGCCCTACCCCAAACACAACCTAAGACCTAAACGCCGCTTCGCCACTTTAGGTCTACATGAGATAGTAAGACAGCAACCTACCCTAAACACAAGCTAAACGCCGCATCGCCACGACTTCCACAAAAGCCTTCCCCCAAGCTAATTTCAAGATTTTTGGGATTTCGCCACGACTTGGGCAGTTGGGAGTATGTACGTAGGCAGGCAGGCAGGCAGGCATGCATCATGCATGCATGTATGTATGTATGTATGTATGTATGTATGGATGTATGTATGGATGGATGTATGCATTCATTCATGCATGCATTGCATGCATGCATGCATGAATGGATGGATGAATGGATGGGTAGATGGATGGATGAATGAATGGATGGATGTGTGTGTGTGTGCGTGTGTGTCTGCATGCATGCATGCATGGATGGACGGAGGGAGGGAGGGAGGGATGGATGGATGGATGCATCTATCTGTCCATCTATCTATCTATCTATGTATCTATGTATCTATGTATCTATGTATCTATGAATCTATGTATGTATCTATGTGTCTATGTATCTATGTATCTATGTATCTACGTTTCTATGTATCTATGTCGCTCTGTATCATCTATGTTATTATCTAGGTATTGTCTAGGTATTATCTGTGCATTATCTATGCATTATCTATGTTTTATCTATGTAGTATCTAAGTAGTATCTATGTATTATCATCTATGTAGTATCTATGTATATTATCTCTGTAGATAGATATCTATGTATGTCCATGTATTATCTATGTATCTGTTATATATCTGTCATGTATCTTCTATGTATCTGTGCATTTGTGTATCTATGTATGTCTGTCTGTCTGCATGCATGCAAGCAAGCAAGCAAACAATATAAGTAAAGTAATGTAAAGTACAGTATATAATGTAATGTAATTTAATTTAATGTATATTATGTATATTATGTATGTTATGCACTGTGTGTATGTTATGTGTGTTATGTATGTTATGTATGTTTTGTATGCTATGTATGTAATGTCAAGTAACGTAAAGTAATGTCATGTTGTGTTATATTATGTTATATTATGTTATATTATGTTATATTATGTTGCATTATGTTATATTATGTTATATTATGTTATATGATGTTATATGATGTTATATGATGTTATATAATGTTATATAATGTTATATAATGTTATATTATATTATGTTATATTATGTTATATTATGTTATATTATGTTATATTATGTTATATTATGTTATGCACGTACGTATGTACGTACGTGTATGTATGTATATGTAAATAATGTCTGTATGTATGTATGTATCTGTGCATGTGTGTATATATGTATGAGTATATATGTATGTGTATATATGTATGTGTATATATGTATGTGTATATATGTATGTGTATATGTGCATGTGTATATATGTATGTGTATATATGTATGTGTATATATGTATGTTTGTATGTGTATGTGTATATTTGTATGTGTATATATGTATGTGTATATATGTGTGTATATATATGCATATATATATATGTATGCATGCATGCATGCATCTATGTACGTATGTACGTATGTAAATATGTATATACCTTTGCATTATTTGTATATATATATAATTATATATATATATATGTCTTCTGTACTGAATAACATATATATACATATACCGTATATGCATACAAACCAAATGTATACTGTATTTGCATAAGTACGAATACATACAGAAACATGTGCATCAGAAAATTACTTTAAGTAGTACATCTCTGAGTGAGTTACAATAATTCACCAACCTGAAATAGGATCATTCTAATTTGTGGGATAGTTACTCCTATCAACCACTGTTCCAGTGACAGAACAGTGAGGTCCTTATAATATGTTTCATCCCTGTATCTATAATGAAGCAAATTTATATTAGGATTATTAGGGTCGTCCCCTATCGGTAGTGAGGATTTCTGCGTTCTCAGGCTTTCTGGCGTCTCATGCATCGGTATACGGTCGTCCCCTATCGGTAATGAAGGTCTTGCACACCCCTAAGCAAGGCCAAGGCGAAGCAAGACCTCATTATATAGTATTACAATAAGTTTGTCGGATCTCATAATATATATATATATATATATATGTATATATAATTATATAATTATACTAATTTACTAATATACTAATATATATATACATTGTGTATGCATGTGTATGCACGAAATGTATTTTATTCTAAAATGATTTAAAAATGTATATATCCGTATACAGTATACACATGTATACCATACACACCAACACTAGAATCACCTACCACGGTACTACATTTGAACACACGGGTTTTCAAACATACGAACTTGTATTTTAGACTACCTCCGGGAAGATTTTTCTTTGCCCGCCCTTCCATTTAGACATACAGATTCCAATATGAGAACAGCCATTGAAACATACGTACGAACGGAACTGGCATTTCATACGACCTCCGGGGCCACGTGGTCTGGCCGGCCCTCCACATATTTAAATGTTGTTACAGAAGAATCGCATTGCAAATCATGTTGAAGTTGGTGGAATCTGTATATATATATATACATATTATATATATAATTATATATATATAATTATATAATTATATATATAATTATATATATATATTGTATATCGATGTATATCGTATTGGCTTCCTAGCCTTTGGAGGTCAATTTTGAGGCAGGTGTCACTGTCACATCTGCCACAATGTCCACAGGCACCACTGGGCATGGATGGTCAAAGCCATCACGGAAAACTCGCACTCCGCGCCGGGCCAAGAGTGTCCCAGCTCCGACGATCGTGGATGGCTTGTCTCCGGCCCAGCCAACATACGGGAAGGCCCAAGCTGGGCCAACGATCGAAGGTCGTACAATTCTTGCGTCCAAGCCATCAGACTCACAGGCACGGATTACCAAATGCTCCGCGATGGCTTTGGCAAACGTATAGGTATTGGGAAAGCCTGAGTTTTCAAAATGTGGTTCCAAATGGTCCCAACACGTTTCACCTGCACCAAATCTGTCTCAATCAAAGGATATCAAAGGTCCTTGATGTTCTTGGTTCGGAGTCTACATGAATCTACAATATTCTACAACCACTTTAACAAAAGGAAGAGTGCCACACTTTGATGTCCAGAAGCCCAGTTCACGCATTGCTGTTTTCGCCCAGCTCCCATGCGACATCGCATCACGATAAAGTTCCATAGCATCAAAGTCTCGCAACTCTACCTCTGTGGGTCAGTTTTTCAGCTTTACAATACGCAAATTCATGGAAATTGTAGAAAGGCATTTAACACAGCATACATTTGCCTTGGGATAGCTTGTGGAATCCTGGAAACAGATCGCTGGAGTCTCGAGAAAAATTCTTCCTTGAGACTCCAACTACTTTTGCTGAAATTCCTCTCAAACAAAACTCGAACTCACACAAGCTTCTAGTGCCAGTGAAAAGACTGAGGGACGCAAACGAACACATTAGATACGATCGCCCAATGATTTGATTTACAACATTTTACAACTAGCCCTGAATAAGAGCTTCTCAAATTAGCTCAAATTGCAGTCGTGGCCCACATTGTCACATGTATCGTGAACAGAGTAGAACCTGATAGAACCTATAGAGTTGATGCTTCCAGCCTGTAGCCTATTCCCAGCCTCGAATAGAAAACATGTTTGAATAATTCATTTGAATCAAGGTGATTGCAAAGTATAATACTATAATATACTATATAAGTGTCCAAATATGTGAATGATTTATAAAATGTCATAAACATATCCAAACACAAACTCGCTCAAGCCATTCAAGCCAGTTGCTAGTTTCTCCTGCAGCGCTTCTGTGCTTGTTGGAGGCACAGCGTGGACGAAAGCTGTGGACACAAATAGAAAGCGTTTAGATTTCCAGCTGTTTGCCAATTTTTGCATCTGCAGGGTAGCAGAGACCAAGGAGACTGCAGCTTGTTGCATTGGTTGCTGGAATCTGACATCTCCAGCACAATGCAGGACAGCCTTGCTTTGCTAACAACATTCACAAGGAGAGAGTCGAGTTTTCAGGGTTTTGATTCGATTCAAGCCAACCTCAGGGAACTAAAACAAAGCACTGTAAATTGTACATAGAGGGGATGATAAAGGATAAAAGATGATAAAAGCAAATCCCAAAAAACCTTCAAGGTCTCTTGGTGCGGCCAGTTCGTTGAACTCTCCTTCCATCCAAAATTTCTCTGGGACACATCTCCTTCAAGACCAACAACGAGCTTGTCAAATGTCTCACGCAGCCCATCAAACATTGGGTTCTCTCTCAGTTTTGCCACGCGTTCATCCAAGGTCTTGCCTGAACGCTGACGGATCATCAGCACAATCTTCGTGACCCCCAGCTCGCTGGCTCTTGCAAGCAGTGAAAATAGGATTCCTCCACCAACAAAACCGGTGGCTCCGGTCAGCAACACCGCTCCATCAATACGCATTTTCAGAGGGCGATCGTTGCAAAAATTCACTCCTTCTGTTCTGCTCGGTGCACGCAAGGCCTACCAGTCACGGCTTCGATGAGGAAGAAATGCGTATGAGAAATGTGTATGTGACTGTATGTGTATGGCGCAAACTTGGGGTCCAAAAGCATGGATGATGAATACTTAATTACCAAAAATTGATGTCTGTTTGAACCTCAAAATTTGACCCCGTACTCAAATGTGAAAGGTTCGAAAGACCTTTGCAGCCACTATCCCAAGAATTCCAGATTTTCACCGCCAATTTGCCCGCCTTTACAAGTCGTGGGTTCATCCGAAGGTCTGAGTCAGCTGCAAACCATTGCGCAACTTTAGCGAATAGGAACGTTGCCAACAGGACCAGCAGCAGAACCGTCAAAAGAAACCATGAAGATGGAAGAAAATTGCTTATGAAATTCGGCATCAAGAGGAATGCGCTTCCAAGGATGCAGGACAACAAGCCAAAGCCTCCGGAGTTCAATCTTTGTGCTCAGGGTCAATTGTAGGGATGCAAAATGGCAAAACAAACCTTGACCCAAATAGAAATCCTCACATGAATACACGAATAGAGCTCGGCGCGCGTTCAGTTGTTTCTTGGCTTTCTGATCTATCACCTGAATATATCTGAATGATGGTTGAGACATGTTGAGACCTTGCCACATTCTTGTTAGTCTATGCATGTCTATGATCTGTCTATGCGTCTTTCATCCTTCACGTATCTTCACGTTCTCCCCACTGGGCCTGGGTCTCGTCGTCCTGGCCGTCCTCTCTCAACATTTGCGCACTGCAAAACTGCTTCTGCCATATTCGATGCCGTATCTACTGCCATATCCGGGCTCAAAGGCAAATAGACAATGCGGTTCATGAAGTCCTCGAAAGCATCGACATGTCTCTCTAGGTCCGTGGTTCTCAATGATCCGAGACAATTTGGAACCGGCCGGCCAAGTAAGTTCCAATGATAAAATTACCAACGGCCCGACAGATGTATCTGATCAAACAAAATCCCTGCATTCTATTCTGCATCATCTGTCTGTATCATTCAAAATGTGCAGGCCCATGCATGCAAAGCTTTTCCCTCTAGCTGGTGTAACGGACCCCAGGACAGCCCAAGCCGTTACTAAATGAAATGAGCATGAAGGAAAACGGTTTGACCCATGTGGTAGAACTGATCTTACAGAGAACGAAGGTTCTGCTCCTAGTGAATTATGTGAATTATTGCATCACAGCTTATCCACAACATCTCCCAACCAGGCCTTACCATCAGAAGCTCTCAGCGCAGCTGACTTGCAAGTGGCTGCAGAAGCCACCTGCTGTAGCTGTGTGGAGGTGGAGGTAGCATCGAAGCCATGTGTGATCAGTGCTTTGACCATCTGCGTGGGCTGATCGGACAGCATAGGGAGAAGCCACCACCCGTTGGTGCCATCGCCTTGAGTGATGAATTCAATGCCCTCCTCAGACAAGCGTTCTATTATTATTCTTGCCAACCGTCGCCTTTTGGCGACGGAGGACTGCAAGGAAGAATCGTCGAAGCATGCCATGTGTTGTGTCTGAAGTCGCCAAAGCAGGGTCTGCAGCAATGGCAAGGAGGGTTGCTGCCGAACATATTCCAACTTGGCAAAGCCACGAACACCTGCTACAATGAGATTGTCAAAGCTGAACCCGACCTTCGTGCAAAGGGTCTCCAACAAACCGTAAAGGCATGGTGTCAAACATGCCTTGAATGCAAACGCTCTCAGCACTGTCCAAAGGCGTTGATAGGTGCTGCGAACTGGCCAAGCAGACTGCAGTTCCTGCATGCGAGCTCGCACCGAAGCATCTTTGACGCGGGCGATGCCCCCACCTTAGGAACGCTCTGAATGCACAAGGCAATGCACAAGTTGACATACAAGTATGAAGGACATATGGTCAGATATGGTCAGATAAAATCAGGTAGGTCATGGATCTGCGGCATATACGATGAATCCTTCGAAATCCCAATTTCTCTCAACCCAACTTCAGTTCAAGAATTCAAACTCTCCATGAACTGAGCCACCCAAGGCTGTGAGTGTCTTGATGTTCCCAAAACTTGTGAAGGAAACATCGGTATCCTGGGACCCACGAAAGCCCGTAGGCCATGCAGAGGCCATGGACCGACGATTCGCCGGCATGGCACCCAAAAAACCTGTCAGCTGTGACTCACTCGAAACGGCAAAAAAACAATCCAGGAAAAGTGTGGAAAAGTATGGAAAAGCGACAAAGTCGATCAATTTGTTATCCGAGAAATGATTTCAAACATGTTCAAACAATGGCTATCCTCTAGATTTTCGATATTTTAATGATATGTCCTCTGAGTCATCGGTATTTTTTCATTCTTATTTATTACCTAGGACTATTCTATATATGCATATTCGCGTTTGCAGATCGAAAGTATTCGCGCCTTGAGCACAATCCTCTACCACAAGAAGTCCCAAATCCTTGGCCTCCTTAATGATGTGGTCAGCTCTGTGTATGCTTCCGAACAAGTGGGAAATGACCACCTGAGCGAGTGAACCGTTTACGCCCAGAATCCCCAAAGGGCGCGATTCAAATGTAAAGTTTCTGAGTGCAGGGCCAACACATCCTGGTCACTAATGTGATATAAATTGATACGATATATCGTAATGAGATTGGGTACAGGTCTGGTAGTACTCTGTGAGCTATTCGATGTTCACCAAAGTTGCAAGGATCCCGCAGCTCGGAGCGCAGCAACCGTTTTGTCCTGTCAGATCAGCGGTAAGGTGTCCTTGAGCCAAACTGCGGGCAATGAATTGAGTTGTACCCTCGGCTGGCCAAACAGCTGATCTATACATGCATGTGGAGTTGCACACGGCCTGCGTTATATTCACACGTACTAATATAGCTATATATATTACAATATATATAATTATGATATATCATATTATTATGATATATCATATTATTATAATATACCAGTAGTACCGCACAAGGCGGCGGCGGAAGTTTCAAAAATAGGAAGCCTATAGGAGAAGTTGGTTGTTGTGAGCCACGGATGGCAGAGCGAAGCCACTGATGGACCGACAGGTGGTTGAGGTCTCTTCTCTTTCTCTCTCTTTCTGTCTCTTTCTCTGACTATCTACCTACCTACCCACCTATCTATCTATGTATCCATCTCTCTCTCTCTCTCTTTCTGTCTCTTTCTCTGACTATCTACCTACCTATCCACCTATCTATCTATGTATCCATCTATCTCTCTCTCTCTCTCTCTATCTGTCTGTCTGTCTGTCTGTCTATCTATCTATCTATCTATCTCTCTCTCTCTCTCTCTTTGTCTATCTATCTATCTGCAAGCTTGCAAACGAAGCTGTTCTGCGAGACTTCCTCAGTTTTTAAAACTTGACAACATCAAAAACACAGCAATTCAGCGAGACTTCCTCGATCATAGTCAATTTTCCCCCTTGACAACATCAAAACCGAAGCAATTCTGTGAGACTTCCTATTTTTTTTAAGCAGCCAACATCAAAAACTAAGCAATTCTGCGAGACGTCCTTCAAAAAATGGAAAGTTGGATGCAACGCTGACGGCCTCGTACCAATGTGTTTTGCGATTTTTCCAGTCCATCTGTCTAAACTACTGCGCCTACCACGAAAAAGTGATGCCAGGTCATACGAAGTGCTGCACCTGTCACGCAAAATCATCTCAGCAAACCTGAAAATCTGAGGCTCCAAAATTCAACCCCTCTCAGTAAATCAGCGCCCAGACCTCCTAACAGCTCTGATGAACATGTCTCTTGTACCGCGCCTGCCACGGAAAATGCATCTTTGCAGATCCTCTTCAGACCTGCCATCGTTTTTGGAAATGCTACAAAACCCCTCACGTTTTGTTCACTTTTGACAAGGTCCACAATCCCTTGCGCCTGCCACGCGAAACGACATCTGAACGTCCAAAAGTGGCTCGAGCATGTGGTGCTTTTAACATTTTGACTTCGAAATGTGCTTCGCGCCACAACTGCGTACACTTTTTCGACATCGCAACTTCCAAAAGTGGTCCGGAGCTGGTGTGCTTTGTACATTTTGACCTCGAAATGTGCTTCACGCCACAACGGCGGCCAACGGCGTGCACTTTTAAGACATCTCAATTTCCAAAAGTGGTCCGAGCATGTGATGTAGTGCTTTGTACGTTTTGACTTCGAAATGCGCTTCGCGCCACAACGGCGTGCACTTGTTCGACATCTCAACTTCCAAAAGTGGTCCGGAGCTGAGGTGCTTTGTACATTTTGACTTGGACATGTGCTTCGCGCCACAACGGCGTGCAATTTTTCATCTCTCATTAGCGAGCCTACTTTTCGACCCTCTGGAGCCACAAGTCATTGGAAAAACACAGTGTTTCGCGACTTTCCTACCTTTTCGCGCACCTGCATCTTCTTTCTTCTGACTCTTTCTCTTCTCTGATCTTCTCTCTTCTGCTCTTCTCTTCTCTATTCTTCTGCTCCACCTCTGCTTTTCAATCTTTTCATCTGTCCATATTGTCGGAAGTTTGACTTCTAAACTTCCTTCGACTACAATATATTATAAGATATTATACTGTATAATATATATATATATATTAGAATATATTATAATCGTGTTCGCCATGCATGTCTACACTATATCTGGATTATCGTTTATCTTCCTGTGTGCCTCATGTACGTCACGTATCGCAGTATCGCAATGAAAATGCAGTGCCTATCCAAAGCGATACAGCCTGAGGAAGCACTCGAATTGATTGCATGTGGGCAATTTGGAGGCAAAAAGTTTAATCATGTCTAATCAATAGATTCTTGACGGGGAAACCGAAGAGTATCACAAACTAAGCCAGTGAGCCAGTCTTTGCAATCGGCAAAGATTTGGCAAAGATTTGGCAAAGATTTGGCAAGATACCATCTTGGTTTTTGGCGTCACCAGCTGCTCCAGAGTTGCAGGCAGCATCTTCTGAGGTGACACAGGATCTACTCCAACAGGTTGTAGACCATGAGCTTCCACCAGCTGCACCATGGAGGGTATTGTAATGCCAGGCACAAACAGCACCTCCAACAGTGTCGCACAACAGTGTCGCACAACAGTGTGTTGCAATAAAGATCTGATGAATTGTGTAAATCTACGCAAATCTACTCACATCTAGTGGACAAGCGAAATCAAGCGAAATCAAGCAAATGGCGTGGGAATAGTTCGGCTGTTGTTTGTCTGCAATCTGTCGGTCATGGGAAGACTTTCGCATCTCTCGCTGGCACCTCCGAGCCCTTGGGCAATGCTACTGCTGACAGCAGAAGATCAAAACCCGAGCGAACTGAAAGGGTGACGATCTCCTCTGCGCCTAAGATCTCCTGCAGCTCCTTCTCCACTCTGCGTCGATCTTTGCGACTAAAGCAGGCCTTTAAAGACACCAGAAGATCTATCCAACCTTGGATGCGTTTTCTTCATTTAACACATTATTCTCTTGTGTATTCTTGTGTTGACCACACAAAGCCTTCCCCAAGGCCCGGGAGCATCGACAAAGTCCCAAAGCTGAATACCGCCAAGCGGCTCATGTCCAAGGTTTTTCTCGGATGTAATCTCACAGCCCAGAGCCCAAGGGCTAGCAAGATAAGTCCAGTGAGCAGCGGCGAAGCATGCCCCACAACAAGCACAATGGCTGCAATGCGCAGCAAAGCCGTCCGCAGCCAAGCCATGCTCTGCACTTTGGCAGGGTGAGCAAAGTTGGAAAATTTGAAGGAACTCAGCTGGTCCAGTCAAGACATGTGAAAGATTTCCCTAGCGTAGCGTAGCTTAGCAAACCAAGTGGTCATGTGCTGGATGCTTTCCAAGTAATAAGCCACCGAATCTTGAAAGCTCGTTGTCCATCCTCATGCTCCTGTCAGTCTCTGACATCACCGTGATTCACAACGGCTGCGGATGCAAGCAGTATAACGCAAGTCTGAAAATCGTCTGCAAACTGCGGATCTCCGGGTCTCAATCAAATGCACTGCAGCACTGCCTGAAATCTCCTGATTTGATCTGACTTGGGTATAAAACGTTTTCTCAAGTGGCTGTCGATGAAGGGGCTCATCAACATCTTCTGCGAAACACACTACAGTAAACAAATTGATACATAATGGTGTTGATGCGTTCTCTATAATGTGTGAAAATGTATGATCAATGATGTGTGAACTGTGAACGCATTACATGCACTTCCAAAGGCATATGGATAAGATGGATAAGATGGATAGGTAAAAGTTGCAACCTCATGATCCTCATGCCAGGTCCGGAAATCCCTGAAATTCCCTGAATGAACTATGGCTGACTATGGTTGGTGAATGATCGGTGAATGTTTCGTGACTGGTTGGTGAATGGTAGGTGAGCATCTTCTTAGTCGTCTTTCTTCATTTTCTTCTAGATTCTGGTCGATTCTAGTTGGTAGAGTCCAAGATAGGCCAGGCAACCAACGCTTGAAGCTTCCATCGTTTCGCTTTCCGGCAGCATACGGAGACCAAGGGCTCATCTTGGCAGGATCGACCAAATCAACCCTACAAATTGGAGTGCTGCTCTCAACAATTGCATCTTTGGTTGTTTCAATGTGTTTCAATGTGTTTCAATATGTTTCAATATGTTTCAATACTATTCAATACAATACTATTCAATACTCAGCAAAAGAGCTGCAATAGTCTTGCTGAGTCATGCTTGCAATGCTTGCACATTGATGTTTCGAGATTCACTCCTGACATGCTGAAACCGAGGCCACGACTCGCACATACTCATTGAAACGCTGGCCGAATTGAGAGGAAATCAATGAGACTTCCTGACAGTCCATGCATCTCTCGCAGAAAGTGGCAGCCACACTTTTCAAAGAAAGGCTATGTTTGGATGTGGGACAAAATGGGACAAAAGTAGAAACGCATTGAAAGTCCCGTCCAGAAGTTCATTCTCCTTCTGATATCCTCTCTTTCCACATGTTGCACATCATGTTGCACCTCATAGAACTGTATCATTATATTTAAGGGCTGCCGCCCCTGCCGCCGACCCCGGTAAAGAATCGGGGATTGCTGGTGAAACAGGCAAGCTGTGTGACGAGAAATTTTGGCAAATGCATCATCACATGCAGGATCATGCACGAAGGGCTATGTGCGTAACTGGTGCAGCTTTCGGATCAATTGCAGTAAGGTGCTGGCTGCATGACGAGACAGTTGAATTAGAAGCTTACTCTGAACCCAACAACACATCTATGTGCATATGGGCCAAGAGACATAAGACCAAATTGCCAAAAGCTATCATGACAAGAAAGCTCCAGCTTAGTTGGTGCTATCTTAGAAACCATGCCGGCGCAGCTGCGGAGTGCAAGCGCAGTGCTGGAATGTTGGCTGGCCGGCAATCGTGTCAACACGTCCGTGTGCAATGTGCTGCAGGTGGTGTGGGGCAAAGAGATGGGGAAGGAAAGAGTATTCAGGGGTGGCTTGTTGGAATTGAAACTGGTGTCCTGGTAGGGATGTCAGAGAAGGTGTTGAACGGTGGCAGGTGGTGAAAGCAGCGGCGCGGAGGAATGATGCGGAGGCAGTGAAGATGGTGAGCGGCTTTGTGTTCAGGGACTTCGGCTGTGAGCAGCGACGGTTGGCAGCTGTGTCTAGGTGGCATATTGTGGCGGTGGCTGATCAGTTGTCAGAAGCGATGGTATCTCCTTCTGTCAGGGTGGCATTGAGGTTAACATATTAATATAGTAATAGCCAACGGAAAAGCATCAAAATTGCGACCAAAAACTGCCTAATGTAACTTCTGAAACCCATAGAAAAGGATGATTTTTTAGTTACTTTTTCCTTCTGCTGCTGCTGCTCCTGCTCTTGCTGCTCCTTCTGTTCAAAAGACAGCTCCCGGATGGGAAAACACCATGGCAGTGAAGGACGGAAAAGCGGCAAAATTGCGACCAAAAACTCCCTAATTTCCAAGCTCAGAAACGGCGCCTCCGCCACGCTCAAACAGCAGGGCCCTGAAGGACGGAAAAGCATCAAAATTGCGATAGAAAAGGATGATTTTAGCTACTTTTTCCTCCTGCTGCTGCTCCTGCTCTTGCTACTTCTGTTCGAAAGATAAGAAAAGTAGCCGTCTTCTAGCTTTCCAAGTTCAGAAACGGCGCCTCCGCCACGCTCAAACAGCAGGGCCCTGAAGGACGGAAAAGCATCAAAATTGCGACCGAAAACTGCCTAATGTAACTTCTGAAACCCATAGAAAGGGATGATTTTTTAGCTACTTTTTCCTCCTGCTGCTGCTGCTGCTCCTGCTCTTGGTACTCCTTCTGTTCAAAAGACAGCTCCCGGATGGGAATTTCCAAGCTCAGAAACGGCGCCTCCGCCACGCTCAAACAGCAGGGCCCTGAAGGACGGAAAAGCATCAAAATTGCGACCAAAAACTGCCTAATGTAACTTCTGAAACCCATAGAAAAGGATGATTTTTTAGTTCCTTTTTCCTTCTGCTGCTGCTGCTCCTGCTCTTGCTGCTCCTTCTGTTCAAAAGACAGCTCCCGGATGGGAAAACACCATGGCAGTGAAGGGCGGAAAAGCGTCAAAATTGCGACCAAAAACTCCCTAATTTCCAAGTTCAGAAACGGCGCCTCCGCCACGCTCAAACAGCAGGGCCCTGAAGGACGGAAAAGCATCAAAATTGCGACCAAAAACTGCCTAATGTAACTTCTGAAACCCATAGAAAAGGATGATTTTAGCTACCTTTTCCTCCTGCTGCTGCTGGTCCTGCTCTTGCTACTTCTGTTCAAAAGACAAGAAAAGTAGCCATCTTCTAGCTTTCCAAGCTCAGAAACGGCGCCTCCGCCACGCTCAAACAGCAGGGCCCTGAAGGACGGAAAAGCATCAAAATTGCGACCAAAAACTGCTTAATGTAACTTCTGAAACCCATAGAAAAGGATGATTTTTTAGTTACTTTTTCCTTCTCCTGCTGCTGCTCCTGCTCTTGCTGCTCCTTCTGTTCAAAAGACAGCTCCCGGATGGGAAAACACCATGGCAGTGAAGGACGGAAAAGCGTCAAAATTGCGACCAAAAACTCCCGCATGTAACTTCTGAAACCCATAGAAAAGGATTATTTTAGCTACTTTTTCCTCCTGCTGCTGCTGCTGCTGCTGCTCCTGCTCTTGCTACTCCTTCTGTTCAAAAGACAGCTCCCGGATGGGAATTTCCAAGCTCAGAAACGGCGCCTCCGCCACGCTCAAACAGCAGGGCCCTGAAGGATGGAAAAACATCAAAATTGCGACCAAAAACTGCCTAATGTAACTTCTGAAACCCATAGAAAAGGATGATTTTTTAGTTACTTTTTCCTTCTGCTGCTGCTGCTGCTCTACTCTTGCTGCTCCTTCTGTTCAAAAGACAGCTCCCGGATGGGAAAACACCATGGCAGTGAAGGACGGAAAAGCGTCAAAATTGCGACCAAAAACTCCCTAATTTCCAAGCTCAGAAACGGCGCCTCCGCCACGCTCAAACAGCAGGGCCCTGAAGGACGGAAAAGCATCAAAATTGCGATAGAAAAGGATGATTTTAGCTACTTTTTCCTCCTGCTGCTGCTGCTCCTGCTCTTGCTACTTCTGTTCAAAAGACAAGAAAAGTAGCCGTCTTCTAGCTTTCCAAGCTCAGAAACGGCGCCTCCGCCACGCTCAAACAGCAGGGCCCTGAAGGACGGAAAAGCATCAAAATTGCGACCGAAAACTGCCTAATGTAACTTCTGAAACCCATAGAAAGGGATGATTTTTTAGCTACTTTTTCCTCCTGCTGCTGCTGCTGCTGGTCCTGCTCTTGGTACTCCTTCTGTTCAAAAGACAGCTCCCGGATGGGAATTTCCAAGCTCAGAAACGGCGCCTCCGCCACGCTCAAACAGCAGGGCCCTGAAGGACGGAAAAGCATCAAAATTGCGACCAAAAACTGCCTAATGTAACTTCTGAAACCCATAGAAAAGGATGATTTTTTAGTACTTTTTCCTTCTGCTGCTGCTGCTCCTGCTCTTGCTGCTCCTTCTGTTCAAAAGACAGCTCCCGGATGGGAAAACACCATGGCAGTGAAGGACGGAAAAGCATCAAAATTGCGACCAAAAACTCCCTAATGTAACTTCTGAAACCCATAGAAAAGGATGATTTTAGCTACTTTTTCCTCCTGCTGCTGCTGCTCCTGCTCTTGCTACTCCTTCTGTTCAAAAGACAAGAAAAGTAGCCATCTTCTAGCTTTCCAAGCTCAGAAACGGCGCCTCCGCCACGCTCAAACAGCAGGGCCCTGAAGGACGGAAAAGCATCAAAATTGCGACCAAAAACTGCCTAATGTAACTTCTGAAACCCATAGAAAAGGATGATTTTTTAGCTACTTTTTCCTTCTGCTGCTGCTGCTCCTGCTCTTGCTGCTCCTTCTGTTCAAAAGACAGCTCCCGGATGGGAAAACACCATGGCAGTGAAGGACGGAAAAGCATCAAAATTGCGACCAAAAACTCCCTAATGTAACTTCTGAAACCCATAGAAAAGGATTATTTTAGCTACTTTTTCCTCCCTAACGTCTTTCTGAATTCCTAGAAAGCTGCTGCTGGTGCTCCTGCTGCTGCTGTTGCTGCTAGCAAGAGCACCTCCCGGCACCAAAACAGCAAGGCAGGGAATGTATTATTCCCTGGCGCGCTCCCCCTTGCGTCTGCCGGGGTCGGCGGATATCATTATGTACAATTCTGTGTAGCCTTCTGGGTGTTTGCCACGGAGATCTAAGGCTTCTAAGGAGATCCAAGGAGCCATTGAGCCATGCCTCTGCAGCTCTACAACCTTTGCGCGCCGGACGAAGCTCACAAGAGGGTGTATATAATGTATATATATATGTATATATACTATTCTTGAGAGCAGTGTCACCCTGCGACACAGCACACATGTTGCAATAAGGGCCCTTGAGATCTACTTGTATCTAGATCCCTTCTTCAGATCCCTTCAAGGCTTTTTGGATTCAAAGGACAACTTGTTGGTGGGGCAGGGTACCAGAATTCTAATATTGACTGTGTGAGGTCGATCAGCTGAAGGCCCAATGTTGCCCCAGATGCACGTCATCACGCCTTCTCAGTACTGGCGGGTCACGACACGGTTTTAAAAAAAAAAACAATAGATCCAGAGTATCCAGAGTATGATGAGTATGAGTATGATTATGGACTCATGGAATCTCATGGACGAAGCCATGATGCTCCATCAGGTTGTGCCTTTTACCCATTGCACCGATCTCCGTGGAAGTTTGTCCCAGGCACAATGTCGTCCACCAGTTGCTGTTCGCCCTCGGCACCGCAGCAAGCCACGGGCCACGACATGAGCGAAGACAGCGAAGCAGTCTCTGGACAGCTCCACTTCAGAGTCAGGCGAGACACAGAGCGCTTCTGTGTTTACCGAACATATTCCAACAATTTCCAACATATTCTCATTTTATTACGTTCTTGCAATAGAATTTCATTGGACATATCTTGAAGCTTTTCATGCTCAACCCGTCGAAAACCATGGAAATGCATGACTTCGGGGTTTCTGTCTAATTCAAGGAAAGTACTGACCATGCATGTTTCTACCATTTCCGACTTTGAGAACTGAGTGCGCAAATATCAATTGATAATATTGATATCAATTGGAACAGATCTCGTCCCTGTCTGGCTCATGATGCTTGCAAATGGCTGCCCTGTCTCATTGATCAGTCTGGAACCTTCCAGGATTCCATAGGATTCCTGTATTGAAGTTGCTCTGCTGGCTGCGCAGCCAAACAGTGCTGGGACCGAGCAAGGGTCGAGGTTCCAGGCACAAGTAGCTTTGTGTAGCATGTAGCAACATGCAGCATCTGTGAACATCTGTGTAGTGTGGGATGTCAAGGGATGTGGTGCACCAGATGGCATGCACATCGGGCTTAGCATCATATCTTCCACCATCTTCCACGTATCCCAGGAGTTGTGGTGTGACACAAACACGACAAACACGTGGGATCACGTGGGATCACGTGGGATCAAGTGGATCAAGTGGATCAAATGGATCAAGTTGGCACGTTGCCTAAAGAGTCCTAAAGGTTGAAAGAATTTTGCACGGGTTGCAGCTGCATCGCATCGGCCTCGCAGAGGGTGAAGATGTTTGGTGCCGCCGGGCCGTCTCGCTGATTCGCCCTGAGCGCACTCTTCAGCACCAACACTTTCATAGGTTTGTACTGGTTTGTAATGGTTTGTAATGGTTTGCAATGGTTTGTAGGGCAGGGTTTCGTCACTTGTTCATAAGGCTTCAGAAGGCTTCAAGTTTTTTGTCTGGCACTTAGTGTTGGTAGACGATAGCCAATAGCCAATAGCGCACAAATGAAGAATACCGGGTAAAACTCAACCTTACGTTAGTTTTAAGGCTTCGAACAATATGATATTTTAATAAGCAGTATCTCATCGCAATATAGAAACATGACGGTGAAGCAGGAAAGTTGCGGTAGACTGGACTTAGAGGTACCAATATAAAATATTATAAAATGATATAGGGCTTCGAATTCTGGATCACGGCCAGAAACCCCAGTGCAACACGGAAGTGGCACAAAGGCTTCAACTACACGAAAGGTGGAACGTCCAATGTCAATTTAAAATATTTGCTGTTGCTTCGTGAGACATCTATGACGTCTTGATGGGGGGATATCCTCTGCACTGTACTTTCAACATCTTTCAACTACTTCCCTCCATCGCTTCCGCATCGCTAAGACCTGCTCGAGGTGGTGGGCTTCGCGTGCTGGGTCCTGAAGCGCAAAAAGACAAGGTGCATGGAAACATGGGATGCCATTGGGATGTTATTGCATGTCATTGGCATAATGTCTGCGCAAATCTAAGCATGATGACAATGACACGGGATGATCTCTCCTCAAACTCTATCCATAACATACCTTTCCATCATGTGAATGTTTCTGGCATGCTCCTCTCAACTTGTGAGAAAGGTCCATGTCACATGTCAATGTCATTGAACAGTATGCAGTGCTAAAGTGAATATCATGGGATCTTTGGGACAGAAGGTGGATGAAACACTTCAGACCTGCAGGAGATCACAACTGTCTGTTGGGAGGTTAGAAATAAACGAAGTGGGACTGACTCAAGTCGAAATAGATCAGAACTACTCAGAACATCTCAGAACTACAAATGCTTGTATTATCTTGTATTCTCATCCTTGATGTCATCTGTCGTTGCATTCACAAACCTGCCTGCAAGATGGTGTGACTTCTTCTGGCGAAGGAGTTCTTGCCTCGTGAGAAGTCAAGAACAGGACAGCCATGGACAGCCCTTTAGGTGTGTCTTTAGGTGTGTATGAGTCTATGACTTTGTAATCTGTGTGTAGTATTGTGTAGTAAGATCTCTGCAGATTTGAACTTTCCACTCCCGATCACTTCCGGCCTCTGAGCATATGTAACGTAACAAGTAGTAATGAGACACACATGGACGCTTTCACTGCGGGTCGGGAGGTTGGATTCGTCACTTTCAAAATCTGCAAAATCGAATTGAGCCAAGTCATTCAAGTGAATCCGCTGTGAATCCAAGTGACACCTCCAAGTATTGCCGCTGTAATTCTTCCAGTTGTTGCTGCGTAGATTGCAACTGACTCTGCAGCAGAGCTTCGTGAGGAGACATAGCCTGAGAAGGTTCCACAGCTATCGCCCTGTTAAGTCGAACCTCTTTCTATACTTTGCAAAAGGAAAAAGTGTGCAACGAATTGCAAAGATATGAACACATTCAAAGTAGCAAGTAGCAATACTAACAAAGGCATTTTATGGCGTTTTCCTCCTATGACTCTCCAAGAAACGGATGGTTCGTCGTGTTCCGCCTCCTCCACGACCGGAGTCATCCCCAGTGCCTCTTTCACGTCATTCGACTGAGTGGGAGCAGGGGACACATGCTCTGCCTGCATGGTCTCAGCTTTGCTGGGCCCCTCGTGCTCCTCATTCCCCGCAGATCCTGGCACTTCCAGCGAAGCCTTCCTCTCCTTAGATGCAAACAGGCTGGGCGAGTCATGTCGCACAACACTATATAATTATAATATATATATATACACAGTCACAATGTATTCTATCACTGTAATTACAGTATTATGATGTATTATGTATCATTTCCTCGCTTGCATGTCAGACAGTGCGGCATGTATAATACTTGAAGACGCTTGAAGACGCTTGAAGACGCTTGAAGACGCTTGAAGACGCTTGAAGACGCTTGAAGACGCTTGAAGAGAAGGATGGAAACGATGAATAGGGGCTTAACTGACATACAAATATTTGCCAGACATATGCAAGTGGCAGTTTCCGATGCTTTAAAGACTTCATCCTTCGACTGCCTTCGCGGGCTGAGGAACGACCCTTGTGGACCTCTGGGCGCAGGTGACACGGACCGGTGAGAAAACATCTCCGCCCTGGGATCGTAAACAATTTCCGCAAAGTAGTTGGGACGACCACGAAGCGGACTCCTGGCTTGAGCAAATTGCCAAAAAAAACATGCAAAATTGGCTAACTACACTACAAATTCCTAAAGTAACCTAAAATATCCTAAAATATCCTAAAGTACAGGCTCTAGAATGTAAACCAACCCTGCTCCTGAAACCATTGAGTGCGCCGCTGGTGTAGAGTGCATTTGCTTCTTGGTGCGCTCGCTCCAAGAAATTTCGCAGCTGCGCCGGGGCTGTCCGTGCAGCTGCCGCAGAGCTGCCTCTGATGTCGTGACCCTCACTGTCAGCTCTGTCAGCTCTGTCAGCTGTGCCTGATCCGCTTGACCCTGACAGCCGTCGTGGCGAACGGCGCCGCTCATTGGTAGAGCTGGTGGCGGAGCTCGGTGGCCCTGGAGGCCCAGACCCCGAAGGCCCCAGGCTCTTCCGTGATTTGCCACCTGTGAAGCCTGTGATGCTGTTCCCATTCTGTGCCACCACGGTTCTACCTGTGGCTGTCCCTGTGTTCGCGGTGCCTGCATTCGCTGCATCTCCACGCTTGGATCTCGGCGCACACATTTCCCCAGTCAACTCCACACCATCATCCACCTCACCCGGAAGCTTCTCTCGACGGCTGCTTTCACTGCTGGCTGGGCTGCCTGCAGAATCTGAGTTTACCAAAGGAATCGGAAAGGTCTATAATTTTCATCCGAAGTTGTGCATCACTCAAGAGGAGTCAGAGTTCTGAAAGCGTTAATTTGCAAAATCAAAGTAGATCCTTCTAGCTTAGACAATATATGTATATGTTGTGATTAGTGTGTTCCTGCTACCAGAAGTGCACCAGAGATCTCTTCTCGCATGGACCACAGCGGGTGCCTCTGGGTTGTGACCGCCTGAGTTCAAGACGGGTGAGATGCCGGATTTCGTTGCTTAAGCCCTTTGCAGGTTGGGATGGTTGGGGGAAAACAAAGACCCTCGAATGTCGTAGCAAATATGTGCTGGGACGCAAGTCGTAGACACACATACTATATCATATACATTTATATACTATACAAGTTCCAAACATCACTTTTAGATACTCGTGGAAGGGCAGACTTTGTGAAGACATGTTTGACGTATGTTATATTGACATGTTCGTTCTTGTCCGACCTTATCGCTTCCATCACTGCCCTGCAGACTACTATTCCTTCGTTTCATGAATCCAGTCAAACCTGCTGGCCGAAATCCAAAACCACGGGAAAAAGCTCACGCGTGCACACTCAAGAAAGCAGCACCGAGTTTCTGACGAAGCATATGTTGAGTTCATTGAATTCGCAGCTGCTTGGAGGATATTTAATGACCTTGGGCAAAACTCGGTTTTGATCTCAACTTGACATGCTTTAAGCCGAGATTGACATGATATTCGTGGATTACACTACTACGCTGCCACTGATGTAAGTAGCCTGGGCAGTGTCAAGTAATGCAACTTGCCTTCCTCTGCATGCTGAATAGTTCATACATGTTCATACTGTATCACTCCTATCTTTACAGTTGATATTGATTCATAATCATATTGTGAATGATTGCGATGAATTGTATATGTTCTAAGCGTTCTAAGGGGGTGAAGTAACCCGTTCAAAGCGGCTCGGGGGCTAGCATAACAAAAGTCACTGCAATCTCGCACTGATTTGATTTCTCCTTCTAAATATATTCCATACTTGCCAATTGTCTTTTCGTGTCTGTTCCGTCTTCACCAGCTTCGCTTTTGTCAATTTTTGAATCTTTTCGATACTGTTCATCCTCATTTCTTCCAAGGCACTTAACCACCTCTGCTGGTGGACGTGGCGATATGAGCGGTGCTGGCAACCCCGTCTTGGACGGCGAGCCACTCGAGCCGCTCGAGCCCTTCTTCGGCGAGTGGCCAAGCTTGGAGGGCGAGAGTGGCGTCTTGGACGGCGAGGTGGCACCCGAGACCTTCGGCGATGCCTTTGGTGATGCCTGCAGCATGAAAAGATATGAAAAGTAGAAGGCACTGCATTAAGGGCAATGGAAGGCTATGGAAGGCTATGGAAGGCTATGGTTCAGTAGAGGCTTGAACCAGTTAGATCCAGTTAGCTAGGAAACAAATGAAAACAATGAGATTGCAAGAAATGCGGGGCAAGTTCGGGTGCAAAAGGACCTTGCCAGACTTGTGGGATGGGCCTTGGGGGGCACCGACTGCACCTGCTTATGTTGCTTGTATAAGATCTTGTATACTGCAACCTGCCTCCTTGATGGATTGAAGACTTGCCTGGAGCTGCAAACAGATTGAATCAAAGATAATCGATGATAAACGAAGGTCAAAGCCTGGAATTCGGCGAAAATGTCTCAAATTATCCCAAAACGCAATAAAGATCTACTGTAAAAGCTTTGAAAGGATTAGAAAAGGATAACGTGACTGTTCAAACAAGTTCGAAGCACGAGAATTCAAGATTAACAAGATGAACTTGGCTCAACTTGCCAGCACGGCCACACGTCTGGTTGCTCCGTCAGAAGAGGCGCTCCGCAGGAGGTAGCGGCCTGAGAGACCATAGAAACGCTTTGGATCTGAAAAGGTTTGGCACCAAAGACGTGTCGCGTCGCAATGCTCAGTAAAGAATAGGAACTCCAAATAATGTTGTTCAGGCGAGGCTGAATGAGTTCTATCCTTGTTGTTGTTTTGTTGGTATTTCGATGTATTTCGATTTCCCCTGGTCACATTATGTCTGGCATCTGTCTTCTGTATTGAAAAGGCATGAGAAAAGGCCACGCCACAATGTGTCTATTGCACAATCATTCCTGGTTGAAGCCCCTTTCCACTGAGGTGCATACTACGTTGACCAAGAAGATTATTCAGCGACTTCGTCTCAGAGAGCAACTGCCCAGCTCGGTAGAAGCCCTCGCACCTGCAAGATGTCGCAGCAGAGCAAAACAACCACACTGTAATATGTAAATAATATGTAAACCAACTACCTTGCACTGCCTGGCACGTGTTTTTTCCCATGAAAGCAATTTAAACATGATGAGACCATGTTGGCCACGCTGCCCTATTTCCCTTCTTCCATAGTCAATGTTGAAAAGTGTATTTCACGCTTCGTGATCCTGATGATCATGATAGGTCACGATCGGTCATTTTGAAGTGTCTGTGGCATGGAGAGCAAGTCTGGCTGTGAGCAGCTTGATCCGCTTGAGCCAGACATTGACATGTTTCATCAATTATGTTGTGTTTCATCTTGTGTTTCATCATTTGTTTCATCATTTGTTTCATCATTTGTTTCATCGATGTTTGCCCGCCTCCGGAATTCTGCAAACTTCAGGCGGCATCTCGCAGCCTGCCCAGAGAGCTTGTGCAGCCCTTTTCAAAAGTCCCATCAGGTCTCACCTGGTAAAGAGATATAGTGCCCTCACGGAAGAATATTGCCAAAGAATACTGCCTGATTCGACTCAACAAACATTGTTCCACAAACTAAGCGTTCATACTATAACTACAGATTGTACCTGGATCTGTCGAGTAATGATCAAGTCATGGAGAATGGCAAGAGTCAGAAACCCCTAGCGCAACCTCAAACAAGGCTTCAGCAATCAACAGTCAAACTAACAAATGGCAAGTTGCGGCAAGAGTCAAGGTTCCACAAAGTGAATCAAGCGGCCTCGAGGTAAGCCTTCAGTTCTCTGGAGGCATTCGCTCGCCTCCTGATGCCGTGCCCAAATGCAGGGAACAAACTTCTGGACAAACACTTTTGAAAACGTACACTTTGCTCTACGTCTCCCTGTTTTGCGAGTTTGTTCCATTTCATCTTCCGTCTTCGGACATTGGCAAAATACTTTCTAGATCTTTCTAGTGCATACCTTAGGAGTATGTAACCATAAGCCTTTTAGCAAGTCTACAAACTTCTATCTATCTGTCTGTCTGTCTGTCAGTCAGTCAGTCAGTCAGTCAGAATTTATGGTAAGTCCAACTGCCTCTCTGTTACCTCTGCTTTTGATTCTTAGCCAGTCCGGCCTCACCAAGAGCTGCTTGAACTTTCGACGACAAAGCCTCAAGTGCCCAAGTGCCACTGGGCTTGATGGTTTCTTGGTGCAGAAACATGTCACAGACATGTCAGAGCCACGTCCAGCCAAAGTATCCGGTGCCATGGAACTCCACCAAAGTTTCAAAGTCGTCCAGAGAAAACCAAAAACGAAGGTACTGATCCGCACGGTGTGTTTTACATTGGTGCATATCAAAGGCGAATCTAGAATCTAGACTGACTCGTCTCCATCTTTGTCCATCTCAAAACTGAGAATGAGGCAAACCACGAGTGATTGTCTGGATCATCCTCAGAAGCTCTGGTTTCAGCGCCCAGGACTGAGGACCCTAATCCTAGGCGCAGGATAGCGCCTATCCTCTTGAAAACCAAAATAATTGCACTTGTTTATTCAAAAATAAAAGAAAATAAACTTGTATTTGATTTTTGAAACCGTTGATCTTTTTCAGGCAAGTGCGCTGACAAACAGCGGCATACACTCTTTTATAAGCTTTATAGCCACTATGTCACTACACTTCACTACGCTAAGAAACACCGGCTAATGGAATGTGCAAAATATGTGATGGCCATGGTGGGAAACAATGCAGCCACCTCAAAGTCCAATAAATGTTTACTAGGAAAGTTTCAGGAACTTGCGATTGACATAGTAGAATTATGTAGAATTACTAGAACAATGAAAACTCGGAGATTCGAATTCAAGATGTAGTCATTGATGTCATTGTGTCCCTCATCCGAATCTTTTGTCGTGTCACAGATCCAAAAGGCTTAACACGCCGCGCCTGGCATTCCTCTCCTGAGCGGTCAACCAACGCACAGTAGACAATCAGTGTCACTATGTCACTGCGCAAGCTACAAAATCAGAAGTGTCATGAAGTATCTAGGCAGCTCTCGCCGCTCCCGCCGCTCCCTCCCTCTCTTTCTCGCTTCTCTTTCTCGCTTCTCTCTCTCTCTCTCTGCCTCTCTCTCTCTTCCATCCATCTGCCCAACCGACCCAGTCTGCTATCCCGCCATCTGTCCATGTTCATCACCATGTTCATGCAGTGAAGTCCGCCCGTCCTTCCTCTTCAAATATGTTTTGCTTTGCTTGTGGTTTATTATTTCTTCTCTCTTGTCCTTCTGTCCTTTTTGCCACATGTCCCCTTGCCTTTTCAAGCTTTTCTTTCCTCGCTCTTCGGTTCGCTTCTTTTCAATGCTCTATTCTTTGTTCTCGTTGTCGAAATGTCTTCACTGCAGCCAGTTGGTCCATCGTTGTGTTTGCACTGAAACTGTTCACCTTGCTGTGTACCCCTGTCACCTGTGCACTGGAAAATGCAAAATTAAGGTCCAGACATGGCGGAGTTTGCCGACCACACAACGTGCATCCCAAATTCGAATAAAGTCCTGCGGGGCTCCAGCTAGATCCGGCTAGGGGAATGGTTTGACACGGGTGGACATACTATATCAAATGCCCCACTTGTTGTTGAACGCAATTGGCATAATGCCAAACCAGGCTGTCCTTGAAAAGTTCTTTGGCTGCAACTACTTTGAGTTTCAGCAATGCCTGGCTTTGAGGGAATTTGGTATCTCCAGTTCTGTTCTGTCTGGATCCTGTGGCCTGGTGTGTGGAAGCCGTCATGGCTGACCAACATTGACAAGTCATAAGCACTCTCGGTGATCAAAGGTTGAGTTACGAACCACTTGAGCATCCTTTCTGGCGAGTACTCTACGAAAGCACTGCACCTTGGCATCTTTCAGGACAATCCAATGATTGACGAAGATGATTGCTTCCGAAGCAAAGAGAGAGACACACACACACACATTTTGTTGTTTATTTGTGTGTTGTCTGAAAAACGGAATCAGTTGAGTATCCCGGCGGCATGTCTTTGTCCACGCAACTTAGCCTGGAGTGGTACTGCATGGCCACGAAACGAACCCATTGTCATCTTCTCAGCATTGAAAGACTACTCAGCCTGACTTTAGTTTTTATAGAAAAGTTCTCTCCTCTTCCTTCACAAAATGAAAATGATAGTAGTAATAATGATAGCCATAAGAACATAAGAATGAAAATAAGAATCTAAGATAAAAATAATCATCATTGTCATCATCATCAGAAACTAGATGGTTGCGGTTGTCAGTTTCAACCCTAAGCCGGAACCCTCCTAACCACGTAGCAGGGACACTCACCACCACCATCACCAGCAGCAGCAGCAGCAGTAGTGTCACTGATCGAGACAATATGACAATAATAAAAAATTGAAAACAAAATGAAACAAAAAGAAAATGATTCAACTCGTAGAATTTGAAGCCGACACCACTCTTCTTGCAGCCGAGGTTGCCATCATCTGTAGAGTCTCTCGCTCCAAATATGTTCGCACATGACGCTGGATCTGCCGCGCTGGTGATGACAAAAGACCAGATATGGAGGCAGCGTACGCAGGTATAATATATAGAACTATATAGAATGAATATTTGATGAATATTGTAGAATAATTATTGTGGAATCAAGTCGTCCTCACAAACGACCTTAGTATCCTTTAGTTTTACCCACTTGAAGGCTCTAAAGCTCCATCAACTCCACCCCACCGCGGTGAGTGAAAGAAAGGAAAAATGGAAGCGATTGGATTGCCTTGAAACACCTGTACCAGTAGTACCGCACAAGGCGGTGGCGGAAGTTTCAAAAAAAAGAAACCTATTGGAGAGGTGCGCTGTTGTGATGCATGGACGGCAAAGCGCCACTGATGGACCGAAAGGTGGCTGAGGCTCTGAATCTCTCTCTCTTTCTCTCTCTTTCCATTTGTTTCTGCCTTTATCTATCCGTCTGCCTGTCTATCTATTTGTCTCTCTGACTATCTCTCTGACTATCTATCTCTCCCTCTCTCTCTCTCTATTTGTGTCCGTCTGTCTGTCAAACTATCTGCCTATCTATCTACCTATCTAAAAATCCATCCACCCACCCACCCAGCCGCCCGTCCGTCCATCCGTCCGTCCGTCCGTCCGTCCATCCATCCATCCATCCATCCATCCATCCATCCATCCATCCACCTCTCTCTCTATCTGTCTGTCTATCTGTCTGCCTGTCTAACTATCTGTCCATCCATCCATCTATCCATCTGTCCATCCCTCCATCCATCTATCCATCGATCCATATCCACCACCTATCCATCTATCCACCTATCTATCTACCTCTCTACCTATCTATCTACGTACCTATCCACCTATCCATTTTTCACCTATCCACCTATCCACCTATCTATACCTATCTACCTATCTACTGATTTACCTACCTAGCTACCTACCTGCCTACCTACCTACCGATCTATCCATCCATCCTTCCATCAATCCATCACTCCATCCATCTATCTAAGTCGGTCTGTCTGTCTGTCTGTCTGCCTGGCTGTCTGTCTGTCTGCCTGGCTGTCTGTCTGTTTATCTATCTACCTATCCATCTATCTATCTATCTATCTATCTATCTACCTATCCATGCATCTATCTATCTATCTATCTATCTAATCTAATCTAATCTAATCTAATTTAATCTAATCTAATCTATCTATCTATCTATCTATCTATCTATCTATCTATCTATCTAAGTCTATCTAAGTCTATCTAAGTCTATCTATCTATCTTATCTATCCTATCTATCTATCTATCCATCCATCCATCTATCTATCTATCCATCCATCCATAAATCTATCTATCTCAGTCTATCTGTCTATCTATCTATCTATCCATCCATCTATCTAAGTCGATCTATCTATCTATCTATCTATCTATTTATCTATCTATCTATCCATCTATCTATCTCTATCTATCTAAGTCTATCTAAGTCTATCTATCTATCGTATCTATCCTATCTATCTATCTATCTATCCATCCACCCATCTATCTATCTAAGTCTTTCTATCTATCTATCTATCTATCTATCCATCCATCCATCTA
Source organism: Cladocopium goreaui (assembly GCA_947184155.2). Classification (NCBI taxonomy): domain Eukaryota; class Dinophyceae; order Suessiales; family Symbiodiniaceae; genus Cladocopium; species Cladocopium goreaui. The sequence goes on from CAMXCT020001072.1 coordinate 135,997, forward strand.
TCAATCTATCTAAGTCTTTCTATCTTTCTATCTTTCTGTCTATCTATCTATCTATCCATCTATCCATCTATCTATCTGTCTATCTATCTATCTATCCATCTATCTATCTATCTATCCATCTATCTATCTATCTATCTATCTAATCTATTTGCCTTCCTGTCTCTCTATTTCTCTTTCTCAACTTCCAAAAGTGGTCGGAGACTTTCAGTTCTTAACGCTTTTAACTTACGCATGTGCTTCGCGCCAGGACTCCCAAAAGTGCTCCGAGGCCGTCAGTTCTTAACACGTTTGGCTTCCAAAGGTGCTTCGCGCCACAGCTGCGTGCAATTTCTCAATTTCTCAACTACCAAAAGTGCTTGGGAGCTGAGGTGCTTTTACAATTTTGACTTCGAAATGCGTTTTGCACCACAACAGCGTGCACTTTTTGAGCAGCTCAACTTCCAAAAGTGCTCCGAGGTGTGTTTAACATTTTGGCTGTTTGGCTTAGCAATGTGCTTTGCACCAGAACAGCGCGCGCTTTTTCTACATTTCAAAGTGCAAAAGCGGCGCGGAGCTGAGATTCCACTTCCGAATTTGCTTCGCGCCACAGCGGCATGCAATTTTTGATCTCTCATGCCGCCACATGGCTCCGCACCCGCACTTTTGCGAGCCTAATTTTTAATCCTCCGGAGCCACAAAATATTGGAAAAACACGGTGCTTTGCGACTTTTCTACCTTTCCGCGCACCTCGATTTTCTTTCTACTGACTCTTTCTCTTCTAGCCTTTTCCTCTTCTGACCTTTTCTCTTCTCTGACTGCTCTCACCACTGCTGCTGCATCTGTCCACATTGTCGGAAATTTGACTTCTAAACTTCCTTCGGCAAATCTTTTCAGTCGAGCATCGTAGAGCCAAAGTGCTCATTGAGTACAGGAATTCACCATCACATATCATAACATTTTTCGCAAGGTTGAATACTAGAATACATCACAGGGTTCCTAAGCACTGATAAGCGGCTGCGACAGCCTCCACAGCTGCTCTGGTACGCCGCTTTGACCTGAAATAGCTGCGAAGGACCAGCACCTTGGAGCGACCCAACGAATCCGAATCTGAACTGCTAGGAAATTTAGAACTCAGATAGCTTCTTTTTCAAGAAATTTCGATGCCTTACAGCACAGCTCTTTTGAGCCCAGTCACCCCTTGGTCTACGACGGTGTCACGTCAAAATCTTCAAAACTCTGGGCTTCAAGCTGCACCACGCAGGCGGCCTCGCAAACCTTCACCGTGCATATTTGAAATTTTGAATATTATTTGGTCATATTTCGCCTACAATGCGCTACATGTGAAGCAACTTGCAAGCACTGCTGAACCAACATGTACAGCTCTGACAACAAGGGAAGTGCCACATGATCAAAGATGCTCAGCTCCTTTGAAAAAACATTCAGGCCACACACGGGAAAAAAGGCTGTCTGCCTTTCATTCGCCTTTTCTTGATCGAAAATCGAGCTCGCGCAAGCATTGACCTTGGGTGTACATAACCACGGTGAAAGAGGGTACTACGTGATACTGCATGATGCCGCTGCACCAGGCTACACTATGCACACGTATGCTCTGTATTTACTACATGACTACAGGATACTACAGGAGGGTGGCAGCTCAAATCCGCACTCAAAACCAACTCACCTGCGCACTCAACCCAGAATCACCCGCGCACTCAAAACAAAGATCACCACGACGCTCTGAACCAGATCGCGCCCCGCGCTCAAAAAGGAAGCTCACAAGCGCGCTCAAAAGGAGAATCAACTGCGCACTGAAAACGGGATCATCTGCGCGCTCAAGTGGGGTGGGGTGGGGGATCATCATACATCGCACTTAACACAACGATCACCTGCACACTCAAAACGAAGGTAGATAGGTGGGTAGGTAAGTGGGTAAGTAGGTAGAAAGGGTATCTATGCATGTATGCATGTATGCCTATATATGCTTGTATGTACTGATAGGTACTGTGATGTATCGTAAGGTAATGTGATGTAATGTACTGTAACGTGAAGGTAATGTAAACGTGCTTGTACTTGCGAGTGTACATGAACATGCGACTGTAATGCTATGCATGCAGGCATGTATATATTCGATATATTTGTAAGTATGTATGCACGCATGGCATGCATGGGTTTGTAAATGTAGGTATGTAAGTATGTATGTAAGTATGTAAGTGCGTAAGTATGCATGTATGCATGCATGCATGCATGGATGTATGTATATGTACAAGTAAGTATGCATGCATGTATATATGTATGGACGATTTTTTGTATGTGTATGTGGATGGATGTATGTATGTACGATTATGTATGTATGTCTGCCTGCCTGCCTGTCTGGCTGTCTGTCAGTCTGTGTGCCTGTGTGTTTGTGTGTCTGTGTGTGTCTGTGTGTGTCTGTGCGTGTCTGTGCGTGTCTGTGCGTCTGCGTGTATGTGTGTATGTATGTGTATATGTGTGTATGTGTGTATGTATGTATGTAAATGTAAATGTAATGTGATGTCATGTCATGTACTGTCCTATACTGTAATATAATGTGACGTAATGTACTGTAATGTAATGAACTGAAATATAAGTAATGTCATGTCATGTAAAGTAATGTCATGCAATGTACGTATGTACGTATGTGCGTGTGTGCGTATGCACGTATGCATATATGTACGTATGTCTGTACCCAGGTATGTACTTATGCGTGTATGTACATGTCTGTATGTATGTAATGTAATGTAATGTAATGCAATGTCATTTGATGATGCAAAGTAATGTATTGTACGTGCGTACGCACGTACGTACGTACGTACGTGCGTGCGTGCGTGCGTGCGTTGGTTTGTTTGTTTGTTTGTTTGTTTGTTTGTTTGTTTGTTTGTTTGTTTGTTTGTTTGTGTCTGTGTCTGTGTCTGTGTCTGTATGTGGAGATGTGCGCGCACTCATGCATGCATGATGTATGTAATGTAATGTAACGCAGTGTAATGTAATGTAACGCAACGTAATGTAAATGTAATGTAGATGTAATGAATGTATCTATGTATCCATGAATCCATGTATCCATCTATCCATCTATCCATCTATCTATATACCTGTGTATCCATGTATCCATGTATCCATCTATCCATCTATCTATGTATCTTTGTATCTATGTATCTATGCATCTATCTATGTGCGTATGTGTGTATTACACAGTGTATGTGTATGTATGTATGTATGTATGTAAGTATGCATGTATGTATGTATGCATGCATGCATGCATGTGTGTATGTTGCCATGCATGTTGCCATGCATGTTGCCATGCATGTTGCCCCTGCATGTTGCCCCAGCATGTTGCCATGCATTTTTTTCCATGTATATATGTATGAATGCCCAGATGAAGCATGTTACCGAGTGTGTAGGCGATCCCCGTCGAACGGGTACTAGAGATCCCATTTGACGTGTACTCACGATACCCTTTGACGTGTACTGGCGATCCTCTCTCAACCTGTCGTTTCGATGCCCGTTTGACGGGTAGATTCAAACCCTCGCCCCTACAGGAGGGACATTGCACCACGTTTCCAAACTTTAATAAACTTTATCTGGGAAAGGCATACCAAGGCTTTCCAGGGCCAAGCTTCCCGGTCTTAAGGAACACGGCCATGTCATCGTGTGTCATCGGTACTTGCCAGCTGTCATCTTTAACAAAGTTGTATTGTATAAGTACCAGTAGTACCGCACAAGGCGGCGGCGGAAGTTTCAGAAATAGGAAACCTGTAGGAAGGGTTGGTTGTTGTGACTCACGGATGGCCACTGATGGACCGCAAGGTGGTTGGAGTTGTGTTTTCTGGAGTAGTTGCAATGGTTGCAGTCACCTCACCACAACTGCTGGATGTAGTGTGGTGTAGTGCACTTGTAGTTGTTAGGTGTAGTTGTAATGTAGTGTAGTGGAGTTGTAGTTGTAAGTTGTAGTTGAAAGTTGTAGTTGTAATGTAGTGTAATTAGTGTAGTGTAGTTGCAGTTGCGGTTGTAGTTGTAGTGTGGTGTAGTTAGTGTAGTGTATTGTGGTGTACTGTAGTGTTGTGTACTGTAGCGTGGTATAATGTAGTGTAGTCTAGTGTGTTGTAGTGTAAAGTAGTGTAGTTGGCGAAGGAAGTTTAGAAGTCAAACTTCCGACAACATGGACAGATGAAAAGCAGAGATGGGAAGAGTCAGAGAGAAGAGAAGAGTAGAAGAGAGAAGATCAGAGAAGAGAAAGAGTCAGAAGAAAGAAGCTCAGGATCGCGAAAGGGTAGGAAAGTCGCGAAAAACTGGTTTTTCCAATGATTTGTGGCTCCGGAGTCCGGAGGGTCGAAAAGTAGGCTCGCTAAAGCGGCGGGTGCGGAGCCAGCTGGCCAGATTAGAGATTAAAAATTGCACGCCGTTGTGGCGCGAAGCACATTTCGAAGTCAAAATGTACAAAGCACACCAGGTCCGGATCACCTTTGGAAGTTGAGATGTCGAAAACGTGCACTCCGTTGTGGCCCGAAGCACATTTGCCAGTGAAAAAGGTAAAAGCACCTCACGTTCGGAGCACTTTTCGAAGTTGCGATGTAGAAAAAGTGCACACCGTTGTGGCGCGAAGTTTCCAAGTCAAAATATACAAAACACCATATGTTCGGACCACTTTTGGAAGTTGCGCTGCTGAAAAAGTGCGCGCCGTTGTGGCGCAAAGCACATTTCGAAGTTAAAATGTGAAAAACACAGGGGTTCAGACCACCATTGGAGGTTCAGATGTCGTTTCGCGTGGCAGGCGCAAGGGATTGTGCACCTGTTCAAAAGTGAGCAAAATGTGAGGGTTTTGCAGCATTTTCAACTACAACCACCACTACACCACACTACACTCCAATACACCACACTACAACTACAACTACACCTTCACTACATTCCACTACACTACACTCCACAACACTCCACTACACTACACTACACTACACTCAATTACACTCAATTACATTCAATTACGCTACACCACACTACACTACACTACATTACATTACACTACACTACACTCCACTACACTCCACTACACTTCACTACACTCAGTTACACTCAATTACGCTATACTACACTCCACTACACTGCACTACACTACACTCAATTACACTTAGACTACACTACATTACACTACACTACACCACATTCCACTACACTCCACTACACTACACTACACTCAGTTACACTACACTACACTACACTACTAGACACTACACTACACTACACTACATTCCACTACGCTACACTACACTACACTAACTACAACTACAGCTACAACTACAACAATACTACATTTACACTACGCTACACTACACTACACTAATTGCACTACACAACACTACACTCAACTACGCTACACTACACTACACTGAATGACACTGCACTTCACCACACCTACAACTACAACTGCAACTGCAACTGCAACTACACTACACTACATTACACTACACTAATGACATTACACTACAATACGCTACATTACACTACATCACACTAGCTACAACTACAACTACCTAAGACTACACTACACTACGCTAATTACATTACACTACACCCCACTCCACTGAAATACACCTCACTACACTACACTCCACTACACTACAGTACACAACACTCAATTACACTACACTACACTACGCCGCGCGACACTACACTACACTACACTAACTACAACTACTACATCTGCAACTACAACTGCAACTACAACTGCAACTACAACTACAACAACGATTACGATACATTACATAACACTACACTACAACTACAACTACAACTACAACACAACTACAACTACACTAATTGCATTACACCAAACTACACTACACTACACGACACTACACGACACTACACTACACTCCACTACACCACGGTACACTACACTCAATTACACTACGCTACACTACACCACGCGACCCTACACTACACTACACTACGGTACAGCACAGTACACTACACTACACTACGCTACACTGCACTACACTACACTAATTGCATTACACTACACTACACCACACACTACACCAGACCACACCACACTACACTCAATTGCACTACACTACACCACCCTACCCCACATTGCAGTACACTTCATGAAATTACACTACAACTACACCACACTAATTACACTACACCACAACTACAACTCCACTACACTACAACTACAACTACAGCTGCACTGCACCACACTACATCCAGCAGTTGTGGGCGAGGTGACCGACCAGGTGACCACTGCAACCATTGCAGCCACTCCAAAAAACACAGCTCCAACCACCTTTCGGTCCATCAGTGGATTCGCTCTGCCATCCGTGATTCACAACTACCGATATCTCCTATAGGTCTCCTATTTTTGAAACTTCCGCCACCGCCTTCCGCCACCGCCTTGCGCGGTACTACTGGTATTCGTAGCTGTAATGTAGTGCAATTTAATTAGTGTAGTGTAATGTAGTGTAGCTGTCATTGTAGTAGTAGCTGTGGTGGTGGTGGTGGTGGTGGTGGTGGTGGTGGTGGTGGTAGTAGTAGTAGTAGTAGCAGTAGCAGTAGCAGTAGCAGTAGCAGTAGCAGTAGCAGTAGCAGTAGCAGTAGTAGTAGTAGTAGTAGTAGTACTAGCAGCAGCAGCAGCAGTAGCAGCAGCAGCAGCAGTAGGAGTAGTAGTAGTAGTAGTAGTAGGAGTAGGAGTAGTAGTAGTAGCAGTAGCAGTAGTAGTAGCAGCAGCAGCAGTAGGAGTAGTAGTAGTAGTAGTAGTAGGAGTAGGAGTCGTAGTAGTAGTAGAAGTTGTAGTAGCAGCAGCAGTAGTAGTAGCAGTTGCTGCAGTAGTAGTAGTTGTAGTACTTGTAGTACTTGTAGTACTTGCAGTACTTGTAGTACTTGTAGCACTTGTAGTACTTGTAGTACTTGTAGTATTTGTAGTACTTGTAGTACTGGTAGCACTTGTAGTACTTGTAGTACTTGTAGTACTTGTAGTACTTGTAGTACTTGTAGTACTTGTAGTAGTTGTACTAGTAGTTGTACTAGTAGTAGTTGCAGTACTTGTAGTACTTGTAGTACTTGTAGTACTTGTAGTAGTTGTAGTAGTTGTAGTAGCTGTAGTAGCTGTAGTAGCTGTAGTGTAATTAGTGTAATTAGTGTAATCAGTGTAATCAGTGTAATCAGTGTAATTAGTGTAATTAGTTAAGTGTAATCAGATGCAATTAGTGTAGTGTAGTGTAATTAGTGTTGCGTAATGTAGCGTAATATATTTGTACTTGTAGTTGTAGTAGTAGTGTAGTGTATTGGTACTTGTATATAGTTGTATGTAGTTGCAGTTGTAGTTGTCTATCTATCGATCTATCTATCTACCTATATATCTATCTATCTATCTGTCTATCTATCTATCTATCTACCTATCTATCTATCTGTCTATCTTCAAGCTTGAAAAAGAAGCGATTCAGCGAGACGTCCTCAATTTTTGCACTTGACAAAGTCAAAAACGAAGAAATTCTGCGAGACATAACAACGTCCGAAACGAAGCAATTCTGCGAGACTTCCTCATTTTTTGAGGTTGACGACATCAAAAACGAAAGAATTCTGTGAGACTTCCTTCAAAAATGGAAAGTTGAGTGCAGAGCTGACAGCCTCGTACCAATGCGTTTTGCGATTTTTCCACTTCACCTGTCTAAAGTATTGCGCCTGCCACGAAAAAGTGAGGCCAGGTCATACGAAGTGCTGCACCGGTCACGCAAAATCATCTTCCCAAAACTGAAGATCTGATGCTCCAAAATGCAACCCCTCTCAGGAAATCAGCGCCCGGACCTCCTAGCATCTCTGCTAAACATGTCCCTTGCACTGCGCCTGCCACGGAAAATTCATCGTGACAGATCCTCTTCAAATGTCCCACACCTGCCATCGTTTTTGGAAATGCTGCAAAACCCTCACGTTTTGCCCACTTTTCACAAGGTCCACAATCCCTTGCGCCTGCCACGCGAAACGACATCTGCACCTCCAAAAGTGGTCCGCACATGTGGTGCTTTTAACATTTTGACTTCGAAATGTGCTTTGCGCCACAACGGCGTGCACGTTTTCGACATCGCAACTTCGAAAAGTGCTCCGAACGTGAGGTGCTTTTACCTTTTTCCCTGGCAAATGATGCGCTTCGGGCCACAACGGCGTGCACTTTTTCGACATCTCAACTTCCAAAAGTGGTCCGAACATGTAGCGTTTTGTCCGTTTTGACTTCGAAATGTGCTTCGCGCCACAACGGCGTGCAATTTTTCATCTCTCATCTGGCCAGCTGGCTCCGCACCCGCCGCTTTAGCAAGCCTACTTTTCGACCCTCCGGAGCCACAAATCATTGGAAAAACACAGTGTTTCGCAAATTTCCTACCTATTCGCGCACCTGGATCTTCTTTCCTCTGAGACTTTCTCTTTTTTGATCTTCTTTCTTCTTCTCTTCTCTTCGCTGACTCTTCCCATCTCTGCTTTTCATCTGTCCATATTGTCGGAAGTTTGACTTCTAAACTTCCGTCGATTAGTTACTCATTCGGTTGATATCTGATCATTCTTAGAGAATGTGACAGATGTTACAAGCAGGCCGAGAGCAGGGTATCCCGGGTATCCAGACCGGAAGATGGCAAAGGCGCGCCATTGGCCCATCAACTGCTGCTGGTGCAAAGCTTTGCGGGCTTTCCGGATCCTGTATAAAGATCGCCTCAGTGGGGCGAAGCCAATGCGACAGGACGCATAAAATTCGAAAGTTTCCAAAAGACTGTCTCCAAAGCCCAACAGATTTATGCGCCTTGGCGTCCTTGCACACAAAGCTTTCGCAGCATTTGCAACCAGCGGATGCTTCAATGATTCTAAATGTGTTCCTGAGTTTCTGACACAAGATGCCCAGAAGCACGGAACATGCCTTTCAGCAGAACCAAACGACTCTGGACGCGGGCTCGATGTGCACGATGAAAGGAGCACCTGAACGATCAAGAGGGGGACATCCTTCATGATTACCTATAGTTACCAGGACGAAGGTAAGTGTTTGCGAAACGCGTTGCTTCCCAAAATCGCCACTAGTTCTGCCATGAATGTGATGCCTTGAAGATCTTGAAAATTGTTGCGAAGATCCATGTTCATCTTCTCGTATCATGTCTGATGAATGGGTTCTATGCTTGTTGCCTAAAGACCATCACTTGTGCCGCAAGATATTGCTCGATGACGTGAAGACAAGTCGCGACCTATTCTGCGTGATCTGGGCCTCCCAGCAACATCTGACCCAGCGCTCGAACCTTTGCCAACAGGCGCCGGCTACGTCGCCGCAAAAACTGACGTCGCAGGGAAGCCAACAATTGCCTCAAGATCTGCAGCGCATCAAGGTCTTGAACCCGATCAACGTTCAAGCTATTCAAAGCAAGTCAAAGGTAAGTTAGTATGACTTACTATAACTTAGTATAGCCTACTATGTCGTGTACTGTACTATATAGTTTACTACTTTTATAACAACACTAAACATTGCCATATAACAATACTAAACATTGCCTATAATTGCTTCAGCTTGTTTCAGATACTCAGGCTCAGACAGCCACCGTGCAGAGCACCAAAAAACGCCTAGCAACTCCTTCTGGCGTCTCAGCCGCAGGATGCGTCGCCTTCGTTGCAACTCTGACCTCAACACGAGTAAGGGGATCCAATCGCAGGGGAGGCACCTAGAACAGTGGCTGGATGTAAGGGTCGCTTTGTTGAGCCCGATTTCAATTCGGGGTCGCAGGTCCTGTATTGGCCAACCAACCAAGTCTTTAGGGGACTTCCCGCACTTCGTACTCTCGAAACCTCAAGCACCAACTTATTGCATTGTGTGGAAGAAATGCTCCACAGTATGGGTACGGAAGTTTTTGAGGGAACGGTGCAAGTCTCTTCAACTCTGCATGTGTTCCTGCGCGGCAAAAGACCAAAAAGACATAAAAGACCCAGAAATTTACAGCAACATGGCATCATCGTGCACAAATTGTCTCCTGGTATGTGGGCCAGGAAAAATAGACGTGACAAGAATAAAATTGGATTGTTGGTCGGCTGCTTCGACATGTTTCGACTTTATTAGACTATTTGATACTATAACTATCTATATATTATATATATATATTTATTATATAACTATATTTAAGATTATTTGAGTACATTTTAAATATTTTTAAATCTACTTGAACTTCTGAAGACTCACAAGTCTTCCAAAATCTTCCAAAATCTTCCAAGACTTCCTACTTCTAGGGGTGTCTGTGAGCTCCCGACACCAACGCTGTTGAAGCTCTCCAAATTCCACGGAGCTGCCGCCGGCGTCGGCGCTTTTGCACCTCCAACACATTGTGATGCTCAAAGCATAACTGGCATAGTAACTGGCATAGTATCCAGATGTATCCATTTGATTCCATTTGATTCCATGTGGGCCAAATCTTCCGAACTTCCTTCACTTGGAGAAGAAGCATTCCATGAGCTGCATAGTTTGCAGTTTGCGTCAAAGGGAACGAACACATTGAGAATATTCAGTAAGTTCAAGGATCAGTGTGGCTGTATCCCTCCTTTCCTGTCACAGTGCGGCCACAACCCCAGTGACTACAAATCCAACCTCAAGCTTGATCGCTTGAAAGCGCCGCCAGCGCGCCTGCAAAGCCTGGGTTGATTCAAAGCGTACAGTAACACTTCTAGGCTTTCTCCAAAGTCACACGGTGTGGCCGTTTGCGGCACAGTCGACCAAAGCAAGCTTGCAAATGCTTCAAACTGCACAGGCACTTGATGCAATGGAATCATCGAATGCTTGTGCTTTTTGATGTTGAGATTGAGGTCAAAACCACCAGCTTCCCTTGCTCTCTGCACGCATCTCTAGCTGCCAAATGTGCCTAGGGGATAGTTCAGGCTTCTTTGCATGTTTGATGCGTGCTTGAGGCATTGGTCATTGGTCTGGTGCAGCCTACAGCAGCTATCACACGACGGAACATTACCAAAGCACGACGCTTTTTTGCGAGCCAATGCGCACCGCTCGTTCAGTTCGGTTTCAACGCTGCAGTGCACCTTTCATTGCCAATCTTGGCACTTCCTTTTTGTTTCATAACCTATCATAGCCTATCAGAAGGTGCACAGAGTTACTGTGCGGTTGATGGTTCTGATCTTTGTTCATCTCATGAGCCACAGGAGCTTTGCCCAAATTCTACATTTGCCTTGCCTTTATATTCTGTAGCAACCTTCAGGAGGGCCCAGCCAGAAATGATGTATAGATTGCTTTTGGAATTGAATTGATGTAGTTTATTGAGATGCTTTATTTGCTGCAGGTTTTGAGAGCAAAAATGACCCTACTGCCAATATCAATGTGGGTATGATCCGCAGCACTTGCCATTCAGTAGAGCCACGGCTCTGAGACGCCCAGAGACTGAGCGACGGCAGGGGCCAAAACGGGGTTGTGGCAGTGTGGTGTCATGCTGTGTCCTCTTCTCAATTAGCTTTGAATTACAATCGGATAGAATACGACTGTCTTACATTCAGCGTCTTTCAAAGTGATGGCTCTGCGGCTGTAGTTCTGAAGGCACGCCCGCAGCCAAAGAGGCCTCCATTTCTGGCTGGTTCAGAAGTGAGATGCCCTCCAGCAAGCCAGCTTTGACCTCAACGCAGCACTTCCACTGCCATAGTTCCAAAGCATTGGACTCTGCGATCTCGTTCTCTCAAGCCCTCTGTTTTTCTAGGGCAGCTGCCACATCAATGTCTTTTTGCGTGCAGTAGCCTCTTGCGGCTTGGAAATTGGAAAGCGGTTGATTGACAAAAGTGGAAATGGTATGAAATGGTCCTATGATGTCCTATGCAAGCGGGCTGCCTGTGTTAGACAAAGGGTTTCTGGAGACACATCGATGCCGCATATTTGGAGACGTCTAACGTGCGAGACTCAAGAGGCCAAGCTAATGACCCAAGCATCGGGCCCCAAGACGCCAAGTGAAGCTGCACCGCGTTTAATTCAGGATCCTGGAATGACAAGGAATGACAAGGGCTGCTGATCAGCTGATATATAAATATATATGTGTGTGTGTCTTTCCACATAGATCCAACTTTGCAAGATCTTCCAACATCTTCCAAGTACAGTCTTGAGTCTTCACTATATTGTTCTGTCTCGCTTGCATGCTGAAGCACAGGTTTGTCTCTCAGAGGTCCTTTGCGACTTTCCGCAGGGTCCCAAGCTTGTCCTGGCGATAAATCATATACAGTAGTCATGTGTAGTCATCCACTCACTATCATACCATTAATACTGGGTCCCCAGGCGCAATGTCCGCCAGAATGCCATGTGAGTTTCGAAGGGATTTTTTTTGATTCTATCACACACAGAAACTGCTAACCAAAGAGCTCAAGTGAGGTCCATACAGTCAACGCCGGGCTGCAATTTCCAACTTTTTTAACTGGACGCTTGAACTGCATGATCCGGCGAGAGGTAGCAGCCACAGCTTGCAAGAAGCGCCAAACTCTTCGTGACAATGGAGGAGGCGGAATCACCTACGGTGTGTGCACAGTGCTGCTCAGAATGCCAAGGCAGCTCGTTTGAGAAACTTCAAGTTCTACAATGTTCTATTGTACTTTTGTTTGCCACAATCCCAGAATCCAAGGATCCAGTAACAGAGTATTCTGCAAACTTACGTAGTGCCAGTGTTGCACTTCGAGAAAGCTAAGCAAAGCGGATGTGGATGTAGCACAATAATACACAATACAGGCGGATTTGGTTTCGTGCTTGATGATTATTCAATATGGTTGATTTTTGATGGGTTTGATGATTTGTGTATCTCTCTGAGTCTCTGATGTCTCTGATGTCTCTTGGTCGCCAGGTGGCCAAGTCGGCTTGACACCACGCCACTAGCTGCTGAGCGGAGGCAGCATTTGGGAGGGGCGGTGGTCCCTTGTCATCGCTTGCAGAAGCCAAATAGGCAGCGCTTACTGCCACACGGGCAACGCTGGTCCCCTGAGCGTTAAGATTCAAAATTCAAAGCATCAAAGCATCAGGCAATGAAACTTGAGACGTTCTTACAACTTGTTTGAATCTCTGGAAATGGAACAATTGTGGCTTACTCCAAACTACAACACTGTAACACTTCCAATCGATGGCTACATGGGTCTGGATCGGCCATTCATCGGCCTTGAAACAAAGTCTCAATGCAGAAGCGTCATCCACGACCAATAAACAGCTCTCTGGAACAGCTCTCTGGAAGCGATACATGCTCCCTGGCCTCCTTCGCGAATGGAAAGTGGCCAGATCTGGCTATCACATCTCTGGCATTCAGACTGCCAACTGCAAAGAAATCCTTAGGCCTCGCTCCAGTTGCGTCGCCACCTGACATGCTGAACTCTGTGTCTGGAAGCAGGGGCAGTGTGTCTTTCACGTGTCCTTTCGAAAACACAACGTCAATCAATTTGCAAAACAAGTTTCGTCCGCTCGATATCGTATCCATGCAAAGTCCAAACGCCATCTTCTGTCTCAATTCTAAAGGGAATTTTGCCGTTTCTTCTATGAACAAAATACTCGACAGTAGGCAAATGCCAAAGTAGAAAGCATTGTGGATTCCGTGTCCCAATAGTCCTCACACTGGCCTGAAAGCGTTTTCCAAATATGCTGTGCGCTCACTGATAGGAGGCGTCCCTGCCCGGGCTCCAGTTGCGTCAAGTGGTTCGCGGCACCAGCCTCAGCATAATCGGAATCAATAGAGTTTCGGGTGAATATAATACAATATAACATAATATAATATAACATAATAAACAATAATATACTATAATATTTAATACAGTACAATAAAACATAATATAATATAACATAATATAACATAACATAATATAATATTAGGCAAAATAGTATAACATAACATAACATAATAAAATAATATAATATAATAAAAATAATATAATGCTAATTTAAAACTTAGTAAAACATAACATAATATTATTCAAATATAATATAATTTACTAAAACACAACAGAAGAAAATATACAATACTATCTTGTAATACATAAAATAATTAATGATGCCCTCACGTTCCGCTCCACACTTTCGAAGTCTTTCGATTCTTGCCAAGGTGCAAACTCGCCCCAGAACTTCACACCTCGGCCTTGACCACACAATGCTCCTTGTGCCACATTCCGCAGCGCCGCAACAGCCGCAGCTTCACGGTGAGTGCCGGAATCTTCAGCAGCCAAGACCGCTGCACGGCAGGCCGCGAGTTCTGGGGCGCCTCAACGGAAGACCGCAGCAGCCATTGCCACAAGGTGCCAAAAGCATCCAATGATATCAAAAAGCCACAACAAAAACAACAACTAACAAAACTGCACTGGCAGCAGTGATAATCATAACAATATATAACAATCATGACATAGCAAAGATATCTCTCAACCACAAAGGACCATCATTGATATTTTGAATGAAACGCTATCATTTATCATGCTCTATCAGTGGCGACGCAGCAAGAGTAGACAGGGCATGACAGGGCACCATTACCTTGCTTAAGCAAAGCGAATGCAGTGGCCCAAGAGCTTCCCAAGCGACAAGCCCTGCATGCTGCATTCAGCGCTGTGCCTGGAACGCTATTAAGTACCAACAACATCAGAAACACGCAGAAACGAACCTGAGAAAACAACAAATTTCGGAAAGCTGAACCCTATCCAAATCGATTGTCCATCCAAATCCGACCCCCTGGATCTGGCATTGTCATTGGTAATCCCACTATCAAATCTGTCAAACGGCATCTCCAGTGTTTTAGTATGTTTACTGTAGAACATGTTTCAAGCTCTGGAGAGAAAAGAAAAACATTAACATACCGTAACATACCCTCAGTCTTCGGCATCAACAAGCACATCGACGGCACATCGATCAAATCCAACGTTTCTTGATCTTTTCGAAAGATGGTAAAAGATGGTATAAGTACACCTTGGCGAAGAGTGATCCCTGAGCCACCATTCTCCCACCTCAAGAACTTAACAGTGAATTTGGCATGAAAATTATGATTTGTTTGTGCAAATTCAGCCAAGGTCCTTTCAACTTGGCGGTGCCTAGGTGGTGGGAGGGAACATGTCGCACCTTCCATCTTTACTTTGAGACTGGTCTAATTTCATATCGAAACAAGTGGCTAGCCGACTACCTTCCTTGCTGCAACACCGCTGTTGTTAGAAATCTCAGAGGCTCCAAAAATGTGTTTTCAACAGAAGTCAACTGGGAAATGATGCAGGAAAGCTGGCAGTGGGCAGTGTTGTAGGCAACACAAACCGCATGCTCTTCAACGCACTTTGTCCCAAACAAAATGTGGCAAGTACATCACAACCAAGCTCACCACACAGCTCCCAAACAATATACTGTGCCAGAGTCAAGGTTGCAAGGCACAAGGAAAGGTCAACCATATGACGAACTTCACTAAGAATGCATCGCACATGTGCTTTAGCAAACAAAACTGTTTTTGGAGACAAGAGAACTCTACACCCTACGCACGTGTCTCTCTCTCTCTCTCTCTCCATCGCTATCTCGAGGTCCGAGATAAAAATGTGGCCAACATAATCTACCGTACTCGTTCGAGACAAATTGATGGATTTCAGCATCTATTTCAGCATGTCGGAAACCAAAACAGAATCCATGGTACCCATGCAAGAGCAAACATGGTGAAAACGTTGCTGGTATTCTGCGTGGTTGCATGGTGCTGCTTGTGTTGGTGGTGAAGTGAGTGATGATAAAACCATCGAAACCATATTCTAACTGCACATCTTCACAACCAGACTTCACAAGAAGACAAGCAAGTTCGTACCGTACCACCCCAACCTCAGGGGAAACTTTGGCCACAATAATCTACTATACTTGTTGGCGACAAGTTGATAGACTTCAGATCTATTTCAGCAGCCAGAACAGACTCCATACCAGAAGGAATCACTGTGAAAACTACATTGCGTTAAGCAAGCTGGTTGCTGGTATTCTGCGTGGTGCTGCCGGTGCTGCACATTCTTCACCACAAGAACTCAGGAAGAGAGCAAACAGTCTGTACCGTTCCAATCAACAACTTTAAGGGAGAAAGATTGACGACAAAACTTGTGTTCGAAAAGCATTGTTTGCATAGCAAAGCCACCAAATACGCATCTGTTTCAACAGCTATGTCAATTCCTTCGAAAACTCTCAGAACATAGAGTCGAGTCATATAGCCATACATACTATGTACTGTCATATTCTATCTGCACCCCACATCTGGCATATTCTATCTGCAAATTCCTTCCCCGGCGATCTTGTTGCCGGCGAGAATTCACTTCGATAAATCCCCAACTTTCATATTCTAACTGCTGGTCCCCGCTAGTATGTATATATATATATAGGCATTTGATTGATTCACGCAACAGGAAATGGCAAGCACGCCACCTGCGACTGTAATGGAGCTGTGGTCTGTCACAGTGAACAAGGCAAGAAGCCTCGCAGATCAAAGAGAGCTAATGTGAGCCGACTCAGTTTATTCGACAAAAAACGACAAATGCAATAGTCTTGAAATAGTCTCACCATGATTCACTATGTTGCTGTCTCTTGCGACGGAGAAGTACATCCATGGAATGTTCAATGTTCATGATTCTTTGACCAACTGCTTCATGATGCTTCATGTATCTAATTCCATGTTCGCTGCAAAGAAAGGTCAACGGACAACTTGGCGCCAAGCGCTTTCTCCCACTTGGCGGCGCTAGCGCAAGCACCGACAGCAGCGGTCATGGTAACAGCATCAGGTTCAAGCTCATGGCGGTGCATGGTGTACAGCAACCTGCCCGAGCAGAATCACAACCGCGAATAATTGACTTGACTTGACATTGACGTTGTCTCAGTAGATACAGTGTCCATGTATATTTTATATATATAGATATATATATATATACATTATATTATATTATGGTGGGTGTGTACAGTGTACAGTATGCACTTGTGTGTTTGTGCAAGTTTGAGAGACCAAGTGACCAACAAAAGGCAGAGCATGTTGCTTAATGCTGCAGAAGACCGGCACTGTTCCTGCATCCCCTACTACCCTACATCCCAAATAGTCCTCTGTACTTCCTATGTCCAAGATATGCACAGTTGAAATTTGAAATGGATATGTGGATTGTTATGGATTACATTGGATTACATTGGACTTGAGGCCAAGGGGTAAGGGACGAAAGCTAGCTTGGCAGGGAGCTGGGCATGAAAACACGGCGAATGCTGAGGATGCAGATGCTGTCGCATTTGCTGCCGGTGGCGACATGCCGACGGTGTCCCCGGGGGGGATTGAGCCACGGCCAAACTGCTTGTGAACCAGCCAGCCGGGGGGAGGGTTAAGCATGAAGTTTCATGCGATTGGAGATTCCAGCCCCCCCAAGACCTTGCTAAAGCAAAAGGGGCTTCAGCTAGCAGAAGCTAGCTTTCGTGATTGCTGTATATCAATGTATATCACATTGATTCACATTGCATTACAAATATTACATAATACCAGTAGTACCGCACAAGGCGGTGGCGGAAGTTTCAAAAATAGGAAGCCTACAGGAGAAGTTGGTTGTTGTGAATCAGGGATGGCAGAGCGAAGCCACTGATTGACCGAAAGGTGGTTGGAGTTGTGTTTGCTGGAATGGTTGCAATGGTTGCAGTGGTCACCTCACCCACAACTGCTGGATGTAGTGTGATGTACTGCAACTGTAGTTGTAGTTGTAGCGTAGTGGGGTTGTAGTTGTGTAGTGTAGTTGCAGTCATATGGTTGTAGCTGTAGTTGTTTTGTAGTTGTAGTTGTAGTTGTTGTGTGGTTGTAGTTGTTGTGTAGTGTAGTTGTAGTAGTAGTAGTAGTAGTAGTTGTTGTTGTTGTTGTTGCTGTAGTTGTTGTAGTTGTAGTTGTAGTTGTTGTTGTTGCTGTTGTAGTTGTAGTTGTAGTTTTAGTAGTAGTAGTAGTTGTTGTTGTTGTAGCTGTAGTTGTTGTAGTTGTAGTTGTAGTTGTAGTTGTTGTGTAGTTGTAGTTGTTGTTGTAGTTGTAGTTGTAGTAGTAGT
This sequence comes from Cladocopium goreaui, assembly GCA_947184155.2. Lineage (NCBI taxonomy): Eukaryota > Dinophyceae > Suessiales > Symbiodiniaceae > Cladocopium > Cladocopium goreaui. The sequence goes on from CAMXCT020001072.1 coordinate 154,007, forward strand.
TGTTGTTGTTGCTGTTGCTGTGGCTGTTGTTGTTGTTGTTGCTGTTGTTGTTGTTGTTGCTGTTGTTGTTGTTGTAGCTGTTGTAGTTGTAGTTCTAGTTGTAGTTGTAGTTGTTGTGTAGTTGTTGTAGTTGTAGTTGTAGTTGTTGTTGTTGTGGTTGGTGTTGTTGTTGTTGTTGTTGTTGTTGCTGTTGCTGTTGCTGTTGCTGTTGTCGTCGAAGTTAGGGTAGTTAAGTTAGTGAAGTTAGTTAAGTTAGTCAAGTTAGTTAAGTTAATCAGTGTCTACTTTTTCGACATCTTCACGTCAAAAAAAGGCTCAAAACCCTCAGTTTTTTACACTTTTGACTTCGAAATGTGCTTCGCGCCACAACGGCGTGCACTTTTTTGACACTTTTTCGACATCTGAACTCCAAAAGTGGTCCGAGACCGTTAGTTTTTAACACTTTTGACTTGGAAATGTGCTTCGCGCCACAACGGCGTGCACTTTTTCGACATCTCAACTTCCAAAAGTGGTCCGAACCTGGTGTGTTTTGTACATTTTGACTTGGAAATGTGCTTCGCGCCACAACGGCGTGCACTTTTTCGACATCTCAACTTCCAAAAGTGGTCCGAACGTGGTGTGTTTTGTACATTTTGACTTGGAAATGTGCTTCGCGCCACAACGGCGTACACTTTTTCGACAGCTCAACTTCCAAAAGTCGTCCGACACTGAAGTGTTTTGTACATTTTGACTTGGAAATGTGCTTCGCGCCACAACGGCGTGCACTTTTTCGACATCTCAACTTCCAAAAGTGGTCCGCTCCTCTGGTGCTTTGTCACTTTTCACTTGGAAATGTGCTTCGCGCCACAACGGCGTGCAATTTTTCCTCTCTCATCTGGCCAGCTGGCTCCGCACCCGCCGCTTTAGCGAGCCTACTTTTCGACCCTCCGGAGCCACAAATCATTGGAATACACAGTGAATCGCGACTTTCCTATCTTTTCGCGCATCTACATCTTCTTTCTTCTGATCTTTTCTCTTCTGACTCTTCTCACCTCTGCTTTTCAACTGTCCATATTGTCGGAAGTATAGCTTCTAAACTTCCTTCGATTACTACAATCGTTGTATCACGATGTATCACGTGATTTCAAACTTCTCGCCCCACCTCAAGGCCTGTGACCAAAGGCGACCCTTTTCACAGGCACTCATGGCCTCTGGTTGCACAGCAAATATTTTCCGGTTCTCGCGCTGAGGGCATGTGCTGTCCCAAACATGGAGCTTGATCATATCTGATCTACATTTACAAAATCAGGTCAAAAAACAAAGAAAATTGATGTCAACATATGTCAACTACGTTTTCCCACGTTTTCCTACAGAGGCTCTAAGCAAAGATATGATAGATATGCAGAGATTCAAATCAATCTCATCAAGTGGGTCTAGATGACTCATCAATCACTAGCAGTTCCTATATATATATATATACTGTATATATGTTCTTCGTTCTTGTTGCCCCGTCTCAGAGCTCTCCTGTGCTCTCCATCCGAAATGGCTGCTTCCCTTTTCCACAGCCATGAAAGGTTCCCAAGATTCCTTCAGCATCCTTCAGCCAAGTGGCCGCACTGCAGGCAAAGGCATCCATTGGCAGTCCGCTATGCTGAAAACTGCGCATCAAAGACAAAGCTATCCGCCACTGGCTTGCGCTCTTGCAGGCCTTGGCAGGTACACGGATGCAGAGCGGTGCCCGCAGAAATGTGAAATGTTGTCTCATGTTGTCTCATCATGTAGCCGCGTAGCCCAAAGGCCGAGCAAAGGAAAATCCAAATTAGAGTGTTGACTTAGCCTGCCAGAAATTGCCGAAAAGTGCTTGCAGATTACACTGATGACTCATGACGGTGTTCAATCAATTGAAGGATTTCATCCTGATCTGTTTTTGTCCACGAGTCTCAGAGAGCGACATCCGGTTCCACAAAATGCTAGGCATGTTTCCACAAAGAAACCCACCAAATCCCACCATCCAGTCTGTACTTCTTTGGCAAACGACACTCATAGCGGCTGTGAAGCTCACCGCATTTGGTTGGCAGTCCTAGTAGCTACGCTGCATCCACTCCACACAAGTCTTGATATTTGGCCATTTACTTCGAAACTACTCAATGCTTTGACCTAGGCCCTAGATCTTCAGCACGTAGTTAGATAGTGTGTAGATCCATGTAGATCCACATATGAAATTCATGAGGTTTCATTCGCAATTGATGAGGTTTCGTTCGTGACATCTGGATCCAAAAATCGACGGGACGCTTTGCACAATTTCACTTGTTTCACATTTTAATACATTTTACATCATTTTACAAAGTCCTTTTACCATCTTTTACCTACTTACGGCTGAAACCCTGCTTTGCGCAGGCATTGGGCATTCCGATGCCGACAGCACCAGCTTGCCTTCTCCGGCATCGAGTGCAGCAAATACGCCTGGGATGATCACAGCAGAAGTGGTTTGGAGATTTGGCGAATATCTACAGACACCTACGCACACCTACACAATGTGTCACAATGTGTCACGCACTCAATGATACTCAAAAAATCTCAAAAATACTATCAAAATATCTCAAAATAGTCAAGCTCTCCGGCCAGAACTACCTTAATTGTTAAATCTTGGAGAAAAAGCAGGTGTCAGAGAGTACTGTATCATGCCATTCGACTTGGCGGAGGCAACCATTGAAGGCTTGTTGTGCAGAAAATAATTGCACATGTCAAAGTGCTCTGACTTCCTCCAACTGAGCACATGACCGCAACATTCCAATGGCTGACCTCCGTAGTGGGGATGTTGAGATCAGTGCTGCAGAAAAAGCTTCAAACATTTGCAAAAACACATGCTCTTTAAGTTGCTCTTTCTGAATCGATGTCTAAGGTGCTCCATGAGTTTGTCGAGTCCTCCCGAAAAAAAAGCTGACGGTGACGGTAACTTTGTGAATCTGCAAAAGTAACGTAAAGGAACACTTCTCGTATCTTCTCGTCACTTCTCGTTTTTGCGGCGATCAACATCCTTAGAGCATGCATACTTTCCTTTCCTGGCCTTTGCGCAGCTTGCTATTGCCATGTTGAAAGCCACCAATTTGGCAGCTGCCTGTGCAACGTCTAAAGCAAAGAAGCCCATCACATTCCATTCGGTTCCATATTACTTCAAAATCCACTGCATACAAACACTCACCCCAATTTCCCAGAATCGCTGCAACACTCAGGCTCAATCTGCTTCAAGTACGGTATACTAATACACCTATTCGTTCCTAGGGACTAAACTAAACACATCTCTGCTCTACTGCACATAAATTGTCCTTCAAATCAGTCCTCTTCCCATACAATGCATCTGCCTTATTCTGCGTTCCTCTTTTGCAAGTCTGCGATTTTTGCAATCGCTACTGTTACGGCTGGAAGCATCTTTGTGCATCTTTTTGCATCGTTATGCATCATTGTCCTTTGTCTTTCCATGTCTTTCCGCCATTGCCATTGCATGCCATTGCCCTCCCGGTAAATGCTTCGTTGCTTTCAATGCTTGGCCTCTTCTGGCAACAAGCGCAGTGCTGCCTCGTCCATGCGGCGACCATACTCGCGCAGGGCAATGCTGAGAGCTGCTACTTCTCGGCCGGTGACCTGCACCAAGGGTATCCAAGGGTTAAAAATGGTTAAAATATCTTAAAATTGTGTGTGTGTCCTCTTGGAAGTCAATCACAAGCAGAGTTGACTACAGAATCACAGGCATCGTCGGTTGGTGTCCCAAAGGGCGATACTCCCAGCAGCAATGTAGAGGCCTTGTTGAACTTATGTTGAAACTGAGGGCAACTGGTCACACTTGCGAGTAGCATTGGTACAGGCAGATTTTGAAGTTTTGGTATGAAAACAAATGACAATGACCACAGAGTAGTTTATGGTAATATTACCCACAGACGCCGTGTGTTGCCCAGACATTAACATTGAGAATGTCGTACTGTCGAATATATGATAGGAGAGATTGCAGAAAATACATGAAAATACTGCTTATACCCAGTGTTTTCCAGTTCAGGATTCAAAGTTTTCAGAGCCTAGGTTTTAGGGTTTAGGGTTTTAGGGTTTGGGGTTTTAGGGTTTAGGATGGTTTAGGGTTTTAGCGTTTAGGGTTTTAGCGTTTAGGGTTCGTCGTCTGGGAAATCTCAAAAAACTGGCTCTGCGCAGGTGTTTGAGCATGTTTAAGGATAATGTTTAAACATGTTGTTTAAACACCATTTGAACCTTCCGGGCAACACACAGCGCCTGGCCTTAATATTAGATCAGCAAGCAGGTGAATATAATGTAATACCACCATACAGAAACAATATTAATATTTCTTTCAAAGGGCCTGTGCTCTTCTTGTTGCCTTTGTGCTCTATCCGTTACCAGGGGACGCAGAAGTGCCAAGACTCTTCCTGTTTTTCTTTTGGCAGCGAAAGTTGGAGTTTTGAAAAGGTCACATACTTAAGCTGGGAAACCTATCAAAATGTATAGATCGAAAAACGTAAACCCTAAAGAATCTGCTTTCCGAAAGACCTCCGAAGGTGCTTGAGCTTGCCCACCTGCCATACCATGGACATATCAAAGTATGTAGTGAATGTAAGGCAGGAAATTGGGAAAGAAGATGAAAGCAAATAAAAACCGACTGGTTCTGTGTTTCCATCATTTCGACAAGAAACTTGGGCATCAAACCCAAGGATCTTCTGATGCATTTGAAATTGGGGATTGAGTGGTCGAACGACAAGCTGACTGGCTTTGACGAACAGGGCGCGAAACAGTGGCCCCCTGCATGCAAATGTTAGATCTCAAACACTGAGTGCTTCCACACATTCAAAAAACTGCTGTTTGTGGACAATTCAGTCTTTGGAGAAGATAGCCTTCCACATGTTTTCTTTCCAAAGCTCAAAGGTGTTGCAGTGACCTTCGAAGTAAAGTAAGATAAGTAAGACTTGAAATCTGAAAATCTGAGTCAAGTCTATCCCGAGGTCAACTAGTTGCCGAAGAATCATCTAGAATCAGTGCATACTGTATCATTGCAGAGTCGAGTGGCTGCCCCTGTTCATCACTGTTCCTCGTGGGCCTTCTGAGCTCCAATTCCGCAACGCAGGGAGGCACGAAGGGATCCGGCGCGATCGACATTGCGATGCGACCAGCACGCATGATCTCATAGAATCGTCAAAGAACGTCTCGGAACGTTTCGTTGGCCTTTTGGCCTTTTGGCCTTTTAGCATCTTTTAGCCTGGCCTGTTGGGCCTGTCAACATGTGGGTTCTAGTCATTCTAGTCCTGCCATGTCCTGCCAGGGTTCCAGTACCAGGCTTTTCAACGTTTCAACGTCTTTGCATACTCAGGCATACTTTCCTTGTTATTGAAGATATTGCAAGCTTGCCAGACATTTGTTTCCCATCTGCTTTCATTGCACTGTAGCACCTTGGCGTATCGGTCACGTATCCACTGCAACCACATCAAAAATACGGCAATACGCGTTCAATGGAACATGACTGTTTGATGCTGTTTGCATCTATTCCATCCATATCCAAGAACGCGAGCGGCATTCAGGCTCAGGTGCAGCAGAATCAAAAGCACTCTTTACGCTCCTTTATATGTCTACGGAAATTGTTTTGGGGTGGGAGGCTCATGGAAGTTCCAACTTGCCTGTCTTCATGGTCCTAAATGTGACTTCTGACGCTTGATAAAACAATCGCAGCCATCGTCAAGGTGTAGGTGTGACCTTGACTCCACTCGGTCAATGCGCTCAAACTATGGCAATCAAATGCAATTGGCCTGTCCTCAATAAAGTGGAACTCTTTTCCTTCGTACCTGATTGCACAGTGCATGCGGTCATTCTGCCAGTCCATCTTCAAACCACCCTGCACTGACCTGCACTGACCTCATCAGTTTGCATTGCTCTTCGACGCTAATTTGGACATGTGTCACATCACATCAGGGCCGAAGTCTGGGAGACACAAAGCTACACGTTCCAAGACACAAAGCAGCTATGACTATGATAGATAGCCTTAAAAGGCATTAAAATATATTAAAATATATTAGAATGCATTAAAATGCAAGAATAGGAACGTCCATGCCAGCGGGCACTCGGATTTGGCGAGCAAAGACTTTAAAACTTTGGTCTTTGGGCCATCCTCCAATGCCTTGGCTGCTGACATCCCACGGAGTTCCCCCTCTCTATCCTCTCTCAGCTATGTTTGATTGGAACAAACGCTCAATGCTTCCGTATGCTTCCGTTCTGCCGTTTTACAAAAAGAAAATTTCATCTCTGAAAAGAAGAGACCGTCTGTTCGTGATGTGAGGTGAGAACAAAGAGGTTCGCTTCCGGCAGCTCAACTCCAAAGTCCTGGTAAAGCATACTTTTGGTTTGCAAGAAATCATAATCAATTGTAACACGGTGTAAGCATTTCCTGAATTTTCCTGATGCGAAATGCGAGTGCCAAAGCGTTGTCTTTCCTGTTTGGACACCTGGTCTCTCTCAACACGGAGCCGGATTGCCTGTCCTCAAGAAGTGCCTTTGCAAAGCGTTTCTGCTTCCTCGGGACTCGGGCTGATCAGGTCCAAAATTCCAGGCACATGCAGTGGGAAGGCAAAGTACCCAGTATGGAGCCAGCTCCCTCGAATTTGCAATGCAGGGCAATGATGAGCAATGCAGTGCAGCGCAATGCAAAGTAGATCACTCAATGGAAACTTCATTTAGTAGTTGTGCCAAGGTACAGTATGTCATTGTTCCTTGCATTGCGATGTCCATCTATGTGTAGGTGCATGCGAATCTATGAAAATGTTGCTGCAATTTGTAGCCTTGATGATGTGTGCAACTAGTTGTGAATGCATCTCCTTCTACAATACCCCTTGAAATATGATTCGCGTCAACCTTCTTTTAAGTTCGGGGGGACCGTTTGGGAATTAAACTTCTATGTGAGCTACACTCTTTTTCGACCATACTGACACCATTCGGGAATCAATTCATCCATGTGATTTAACTTCTTTATGTATAGCACAGACACATGGTTCAGACCAGCGCCGCTGGTAAATTTAATCGATGCTTGTCCAAGACCTGGTTTCCAAGAAATTGATCGATGCTCTGCTAAACCTGTTCAGTACCACACATCCTAATTGAAGGGAAAAAACATATACGAGTACTAATATATCGTGCGCCCACCCCTGCGCTTTCTTGCACCTCCCAGGCGAAATGCACCACAAAATGACAACAACATAATCCAACGATACGTGTGTATAAAACTCTTCTGCGGGGGTATTGATGGTCACTCATATGTGTATATATATATATACATTATATATATGTGTGTATTATATATATACACATATTATACATATAATGTAGAGATGTGTTTATGTATAAAGATCTATATTGTGTATCGTATCATATCGATTGACAAATTGATGGATCTTTAAACAATATATAGTAAGTTTTAGTACGTAATGACTTGCACGTGTCTAATTGTATTATATATATATCACAATAAATTATATGATTATATGATATTATATGATATTATATGCATCAAACACGTCCACCTTTCCTGGAGCTAGATTTGTGCAGACTTGTTCAACTGGTCTGGCGCGGGTCTCTATCCGATAACTCAAACAAAGCCCAGTGTGGGCCCAAGGTCCAATTGAGGAACAGGTGGAACAGAACCTATTTTTGAAGTCTGGGCTTCAATTCGGGTCAAGAATTGTTTTGGGAATTATTGTTTTTCTGTCTTGGGATTTTTTGATTTCCTGTTCTGTCCGCTTTCCCTGCTATTTGCAGCATTTTGGAGCTGAAAGCTGCCATTTCAATGGCATTTGCAACATTTCGGAGTTCGAACCTTGGTGTTTGCAAGGTTTTGGTACTCCAACTGTTCATGTCGCATGGTATTTTGCAACTACTAGTAGGGTTCATTAAGGGTTGGTTTAGGGTTTATTTGGGGCTGGTTTTAGCTTTATTGACAATTTAGGGTTGGTTTTAGAACCAAGATCTATTTCGGGTTTGTTTAGGATCTATTTAAGGTTGGCTTACGGTTTATTTAGGGTTGGTTTAGGCCCAGGCTTTATTTAAGCTTGGTTTAAGATCTATTTAGGGTTGGTTTAGGATCGAACTAGGACTGGTTTAGGGTTTATACATTGGGCGAAGTTTCAGGTTTATCTCGGGGTTCTTTAGGCTTTACTTAGGGTTGCTTTAGTTTTCTGGGATGGTTTAGGGCCGTGTATTTAGGCTTGAGAAGCAAAAAAAGCATGGAAAGGCAAAGGTTCAGAGAAGCAAAAAAGCGGAGAAGCAGAGAAGAAGGGAAACAGACATCCGAAAAATTATCTCAAAACGGAAAAACGACAATTCCATATGTAAGAATTGCCCTCCTAAATTCTGGTAGTTGGGCGGCGGTGAGCAATTTGCAGAACGTTCCTTTTCCATCCTTTTCCAAGGTTCGTTCATCTATGTTCATCTGGCACATCTGTAGGCGAGTCAAACATAAAGGACACCGGGATCAACAAAGGTCCAGATTCTTTCACACCCTATCAGGAGGCAGAGGTAGCTTCAAAAAACTTGCACCAGCATTGTCAGCATTGTTGAGAATCTCGATCATGCCAAGCCTGGCAACTCGTCCTAGGCCAATGCTGCCAAGCATCGTGGTTATCACAAACACCTGCAGCTGGAAATGCTGTATGTCAGTCTCTGTGTGTGTGTGCTGACTGCTTTTGTAAATTCTTCCAACTTCACTTGTCACTTGCATGTGCCAGCCTGCGCGCCACGAGAAAGCATTTCAACCATAACGTCAGGAACCTCAGACTCAGCCATCCATCTGCAGGCCTCTCTAAATTTGGTGCAGCAAGCTTGATCTCTTGAGAGCAGATTGCTTGCAATGCATAACAGATCAAATGTTGTTAGAAAAACATAGAAAAACATCAATAACTTCCGGGACTGCTGCTACTTATAGATTTGGATCGTAAGGATGAATTACTGTGCTCTGACTGGCCAACCTGCAAAGGGTCAAAGTCTTTCCGTGATCTCTTCCCCGCTGGTGCATCAAACATCATCGCGGCTTGGTACCTTCAAATGACATCTGAATTCATCTCAGATATATCTCAGCTATGCCCAGGGAAACTTCTCCTCCTTTCTTCTAAGCACCACTAGCCCGAATCTAAGACCCTGCTCGGCTACTGAGAATCTGGCAATGTCATAAGCCATGTTGCAGCCCTCAGCTGCAAAAACTATGTGCAGCAAATCAAGAAAGACTCTGCACGCAGGACCCTGCAGCCTCTAACATCAACCGGGTAAAGTGTGTAGTTGTAGAATGAGGATGGAAAGGTTCGAACGCTTTCCGAGCTGATAGGTGCCAAGAGGTGCCAGGTATCCAAGTCTGCTAAGCCTGCTAGGTGGCCCAACAAACCAGGACTTGAGATCCTGTGCCATCCATCTGTCTCGGACCTGAAAGCGCCAATGACTCTGCACAACGAGTCCCTCCAATTCCAATCTTATCAATTCTCGAAACCAAAGTTTGCAAAGGAGCAAAATCATTCAACAGCAATTCTGAAAACATGAAATCACAATCCATCACAACGCTCTAGCTGAAAGAGTCTGCATATACTCCCATGAGCCGAGGAGATATCCAGGAAGTCCTTCAGCCCACTTGGGCCCCCACGTCGCCAAAGCCCTTAATGAGTTCCTGCTGAGACAAGCACGAAAACATGGCAACACATACACTCGTCGAAGAAGCATACAGCTAAACAGGCACTCAATTGTCGCTCTAAGTCATTCAAATATCCCATGTGCATTTCTTGAGGAGGGAGACTGGCAAGACAAGCAGTGAAAGAAGGAGACACGGGTGCAAAGATGTGCAAAGTACTGCAAAGAGAGTGCAGAACCAACATGAACCAACCCGGCACCTCAACATCGAGTTGCAGCTCGGCAATTTTTTGGTCCCTGATTCGCTCCCAGCCTAAGTTCAAGGCGTGCTCGGGAAAGGAAGATGCCCTGCCAAGAGCAACCTCCTGACTTGAAACTTTGAGTCAAAAGAAAGAGTCTGACAGAAATGTGATGGAAGGAGGGCGAAGACCAAAAAATAGACAGTCAAACAATCAAACAACATCTGACTTGGCATATGAATCATATGACAGGTCATTTTGAGGAAGAGACTGCCGAGAATGTTCTTACACATCAGTCCAGCTATCCTCAGGGAGGAAAGATGAAGTCTACAGAGCTGTGTTGTGATATCAGAGTTGCTGAGATGAAAGGATGCAGGTGCATGCAGTGTGGTCAGTATGCAATATCTTATCTTGATTCCATAGTTAGGAGGTTTGATTCGTCTCCACCAACAGGCAAGGCACGCTATCATGGGATGCAATCAAAGTGATGGACAGAGCTGGCTGAGGCAAATACCCAAGGTTGTCAATCAGCTCGGCTGACGAAGATCTCAGAGACAAGCAATACATGATGTTCTTGCGTCAGTATGAAAGAAGGGCTCAAAGAAGCTGCAAGCAAAGGGAGGTTGGCAGTTGGGGTTTGTCAACCTGGGCTCCTCTTCAAGTTCTCTGTTTCTGTGATCGAAATGCTTTAGAACAAACTGCTATGGGCTGCGTAGATCAGTCCCTTAAGTGAGCATATGCTAGACATTGCTACTGTTTCAGAATAATTGAAAACTGACGCAAATGACTTGAGGAGCAAAGACTGAAGGAACACCACCTAGAGTAGCTGATATCACAGAGCATGGCTTGTTCGTGCAACGAGCCGAGAACAACCAGCTTCTTCAGCAAGTCGTTCCCAATGTTCCCACAATCCAAGGAAAATATTCAGGGCGCCACGACTCTGGTTCATCTAGCAAAGATGGCCCTCCCAAACTGGCCACCTTGGATCGAATCTGCCAAGTCCAGTTGACTCAAAGGTCTTCATTGCTTGTGTTCTTAAGACACCACCTTACTTGTTGATACCTCTCAAACGAAACGATCCATCAGTCTTTCTGTAAGTATTCTGTAAGTACTGGACTCACCATGCCAACGACAGCAAGCTGTGCATGCACATTGCAGAATTCAAGGATCCAACAGACCGCAACATATTTATGTTATGTATATCATAAATAGTATATATATATATATATGTTATTGCTGTATTTGTCTGTACAATTTGGGGTTGGGCATGTGCTATTTCCAGTGCCACCAAAAACTATATAGGCCACGGTCACTATTTAGTATATAGCTCCAAGTCGTCAATTTTTGAAGAGTGTATTATCGTTGTTCAGATTTTGGGAACATAGCAAATGTTATGGTTTTTTTAAAGAGTGTATTATATATATATATCGTTTTCCAAGCCCCAGCTCAATTTCCAGAAAATGAAGATGTCTCGAATACTACTTTGCATTACAGTAAATTTTGGCTGTAGCTCATATACTCCTTCTGCTGGATTGTAAAAAGGATGGATAGAAATACATGGAAATACAGCTTTTCGATCACTGGCTGAGACGTCCGCATTTGCTCTACGCTTGGCAGGGCCTTAGCCAGTTTCAGATACTGTCCAGGTAGCATAAGCATGGAAAACTCTCCTCGTGGTATAGAAAGCCCTTGTTCCAACTTGTTCTTCATGCCTAATCCAGAATGCCAAACCAAATGATGCAAATAATCTGCAAGATGAATCAATCTGAATGAAAAAGAATGAAATGAATTGAAATGAATTGAAATGATGCAAATTGTGTTCTCCTGCGTCGTTCAGGATTCATCACGCTCAGCACTCGGCGCTTTTGAAAGCGCTGCGAGGCTTCGACCAAGTCTGCCTCTGCAAGGATCCTGCAGACTTTTTGCGAAATGCATTTCGAGATGCCAAAAGTATCTCAAGAAATGTCTAAATTGAAGAAATTAGACTCAATGAATATGATGTATATAACTTATATAATAAGATGCTACTTGATACGATCTGATATTACCTGACTAAGACAAACAACAAAGCAAACAACGATAAGCTTTGACAAGTGTTGATGAGACAAAACAAAATTCATATTGAAACATTATATTATATGATATTATATAATATATGCATATGCAACATATACGTTAAAATACATACAATTACTGGAATGGAACAAACATTAAAGTACAGTGTCAGATATGCTTATAATGTATCAATATACTGTGTATATAATATATGTATGTAGTTTGTCTGTTATATATGATACATATATATATATATATAATTATATATATATACATTATATACATAATATACCGTAATATACCTACCAAATCCTATCAATATGATTCCACAAACGAATGCATTTCTGTGGTCCAACAAGTGCCAAAAATTCTGTGTATGCCCGCCGTTGCCATTGGAGCCTTTTGGATCTTTTGGTACGAGTGAAAGCTTGCTTCAGCTTGCTGCTTATGCCCTGAAATTCTCCTGATGATCAAAGTGTTTTCCCAGCCAGTTTCCACCACAGGACGCACCTCGAGTCAGCCGGCACTTGCAAACATGCAAGACCATGCAAGAATTACATCAGAATGACAAGTGCAGCAGTGCAGCAGGATACAAAATAAGGACTCGATTTGTTCCTAGGCTTTCCAAGATCGGGTAATGCGAAAGTACAGAGTTGGCAATCACAAGGACCACTAAGCGAGCCAAGAGCACCAGCCGCATTGGTTCCAAGAAGGGCCTCTGCACATCTGCAAGCCGCCCATGCCGAGGAATGTGCTGTGAGTGAGCTCAACAGACAACAATGGCCTTGCAAAATCTCCCAGGGATGAAAGATTGAGGTTCCAACTCTGGTGAATCTCCCAAAGCCAAGCTCGGCCACAGTTCTTTGGCATGCTTCCAGGCCTGAAACTGGACCACGAAGACAACAAAGGCTATAGCGTTTATGAGTTCCATCATGACTTTACATGACAGCTGCATTATACTGAAATTATACTCCAATCGTTGAAAGAGCGACGCTTTAAGCTGAGAACCACGCGGCAGTGGAGCTTTCGTTCACAGAGTCACAAACGACCTTGGTATGCACGAAGATCAGTGCTATCAGAACAAGAAATAAAATGTATCTGTCAAAAACTCAAACCCAAGTCTTTCCAAATGCAAGGCTGCAAAAGGCTGCAACTCCGTCGAAGTCAAAGCACATCACCAGGTTGGAGGCTTCGCCAGCCTCTGAGTTGATATATGTTGATGTGCCGTCTCAACTGTTCCAAACTTGGCAGCACCTAGAGTCCTAGAGCTACTAAACATCCATGGTTGAAGCCACTGCTATTAGCGATGTTTGGTTTCCAACTGAGAATACTTGGGTATGGTTCAATCAAAATTATTGCCTCAATATAAAATCAAATGTTCAAAACTAAACTTGTCCTATTTGTTGGATTTTGTTGGTCCATCTCAGCTATCTTTTGAGCCGCCCTCTTCCAATGCGGCCTCCGAGGATGAAGCATAGAGGGGATTTCTCCTGTAGCGCAAAATGAAAGGAAAGTGTGGTTCTTGAACCTAGCCAATCTATGCCAATCTATAGTCCACTCTGAACTGGTCTACTGTAATCTAGTCATATCTAATCCATGTACTCAGAATGTACTCGTATCTGATCTCATCTCATCTTGCGATCGCGATCCATCCGTCTATCCGTCTATCCATCCATCCGTCTATCATCGTCTATCCATCTAGCCGCTAAGGCCGCTAAGGCCCTTTGAGTTGCGGGGTCCTTCGCGGCCGTCCAGAGCGCCGAAGTTGCCTTGCGCAGAAGGCACTGAGATGCACTGAGCACAAAATTGCACAAATCTATGACGGTCGAAAAATCACCAAAGTCTCTTGGCCACTGCAACGTCGAATATGTTCATCCGCATGAAAACATGATGTTACAATGTTTCTCTCAACAAAGAGGTTTAGTTTAGTGCCATGGTTGTCATTGTGACATGGAGGATCAAATGCCACAGTCGGCTTGCAAGTCGGTGATGGTACTGCGCGCGGCAATTACTAATCTGAAGTCAATGGTACCTTTCACTGCTGGCTCCGCTTGCTATATCTCCACACCACACTGACATCTTGAGCCTTGTCCCCAGGCCCGTGACTAGTGTCGCAGGCCAAAAACTTCCAAACCTGCCATTCATCCGAAACAATCCATCATTGTCAGAGACATTTCAGAGAGTCAATGCAGAACCAACACTTTGCGATGTTTCGAGCCAGCCAAAAAAAAACGTGAACAAACACGTTCGACATCCTCGACTTGGAAGCAGCGTGCTGACCGGTTGTGAGTGAACCCCTTTTTTCCAAATGCATCCAAATGCGTAAAATGCACAAAGGCTGCTGCAAGTAGAGTGAAAGCTGAGGATCACATCAGCATCAAAATGTGAAGCGCAACGTTCAAAAGATTGCAAAGTGTCGGATTCTCCAAATAGGATCAAACATGATCAAACAATTCACGTTAGACACGCTCGCTTAACATGGCGCCATCGTCACGCCATCACAATGGCCTGCCTCTTCAACTTCAGCGTGTGGCGCGTCTGCAAAGACCAGAGCCCGCAGTCAGAACTGCCGTAGGCACGACCAGAACGACTGGAGTCGGTCACAGTCGGGATCACAGCTGGGATCTGGATCCGGCCAATCTGAAGACCATCCATGGTCATCATGCACGTGTCATGCACCACTTCTAGTCCAAATTGAAGCTCAACGAAATGCTACTCTGAACAGGCCGCGTAGACACAATAAGATCAATAAGCATGATCAAACATGAACAAACCGACAAACCGTTTGCCCACACTGGGAGACACTGGTCTCGAAGCTTTGCTTCAAAAATACGGCGAACAGTTCTAGATAGTTCTAGTGACAAACGAATACAAACGAGAGAAAAGATATGAAAAGATCATACGTTGATGTTCAGTGCCAATTTTTGGATGCGATAGCAAGGTCCTAGAGTCCTTGTTTGTCGCACTTCCGGAGCCAGTTTGTTAGTTTGGGTCTAGGTGATCTAACGCCCGTAACCAAATTCAGGGTCGACTGTGACTGTTTGCGTCATTTTATTTTGCGCTTGCATGAATTACATGAATTCAAAGTTTTCGATTTGGGTTTCAATTTGTTCCCTGTTGTGACTGAGCATGTCATGGCGCACACAACTGTGGCTGATCTGCAATTTTTGCTGTGCATGCATTTCGCCCTGGTGTGAATTTGGAATGGTTCCATGGTCGATTGCACAAAATTTCAAAGTAGGATGATCTACGCTAGAGGGAATTTTGAACTCCGGCAATTGATCTGTATGAAAAAGTTCTGCACAAAAAGATGCATCTGGCCGTGAATTTGAACATGAGACTGCAAGATGACGAAGCCGAAAGAAGCACCACATCTCACATGAGTTCCCAGTTGCCGCTCCATGGCCGTTAATTGAAGGCCTTTTTGCTTTGCATTCACGGGCAGTGACACTCCATAGCGGGTGTCGCTATGCAACACTGCTGCAACATCAGTCTTGTTCCAAGATTGTCATGGGTCTTCCAAATTAGGTCTAATACCCTGGGCCTGGGACTTGCAAGAGCTTGGACGGACAGTGCACCGTTGATGGGACAGCACAAAGAAGACTAAGTTGCAAGCGAGACTGGTTACAGTGCATGGTTGAACGCCTTAACTCCTTGGTGCCATTTGCAAGCCGTTTGCAAAGCCTTGTCTTGTCTTCGCTTACCCAGCTGGGTGGAAGAGAGCTCTCTCTTAATGCTTATGAGTGCCTCTTTTGATATTTTCCCCCCCGCAAAATATCCCCTTTAAAAGAAAAAAATAAGTGCCTCCCCCGGCCCTGGGCTGCCCCTTTGAGCCAGCTCTGCGCCGCTATTAACGAGAGTGACCAGTACAATACCACAAGCCCATCACCCGGTCGGGGCAGCCCAGGGCCGGGGGTCAGCGCAGGGCCGATCGACTCGCAGCTCGGGCAAGCCCCAGCTGCAAGCCGCTCAGCCCAACGCCTCCGGCAACCAACTACACCCAACCCCGGCGCCGCCCGTTCATCCTGCCAAGGCCCTGCGCCGGCGACCTTGAGCAGAGAGTATCCCGCCCACCTGAAGGCAGCCGCCCCTCAAGCGCCCGTGCGTCACTGGCCAATGCGCCCTCTTGACCCCCGACCAAACACTAAGGAGAGCTCTTTACAGAGCATCTCCCCGATGTTCGGCTCGGCGGTGCAAGAGCGCGCAATGGCTGGTGTGACTCAAGGGCGCAAGAGTTGCAGCTGCCTGCCGGTGGACGGGATTACTCTCTTGCCCAGGATCCCAGTCGCATGACGCAAGGCAGGAATATTACGGACGTCCCCGGGCTTGCATGATGTCGGTTATTATTATGACCAGGCGAATTTGGCTAGCTTCTTGCACCGTCTCGTCAAAAGCAGCATATGCAGAGCCAACTCGTTTTATTATATTCTTATATTGTTTTCTCTTCTTTCATTGTGTTTTGATTCCTTCATCTCTTCCTCCCATCGCTGTGTCAGCAGGGAACGCAAAGCTCACTTCTGAGAGTCCTTGCACTGGTAGGTTGCACCATTCCACAATTTTTCTATGTATTTTCAGAGACTTGTATGGCAACAGTAGTGGTCATCTGCTGGGTCGATAAATCAAGAAGGGTCCGAAAAAAAAAGACTGAAAACTTTGATTTGGTGTATCACTTCTCTCAGCGCTCGTCCTCAGGGTCCCCGGCAAACGCATTGCATGAGCAGACATGCAAACCACCTTCAACGCAAGCTGTAGTAATGGAACAGGCAAGTTTGAATCCAAAAGGGAAATGAGAAACAAGAACAAACACAACAACTTCATGTGTTTGTCTCCTTACGAGTCGAATACAGCAGTATCGACTACGTATGCTGTAGGATGAAGCCGGAATATGACCAATTGGTTGATGTAACTTTTTCCTGGGAAGAATGGAGTTCCCTCTCGACTGATGCAATCGGGTGGTCTGTGCAATGGATTTGCAACTTCGACTGCGTGAGATTGCTTCTAAACAAAAAATAGTCTTATTCTTTTCAAAAAAATAACACGCAGGGCAAAATTGCAGAATCAATCGGCAGGGGCAAGTCAAACGAATAAGTCGTGAATTAATGTATAGAAAATTACAGGGAATCAGCTGCGGCCAGTTTCGTGGAAAATTCCAGTGTTTGCGCATTTTGGAATAAATTGGGAATCAATGTATAGAAAAAATGGGACGAGAGACACATGCTGCATGTACCTGTGAAAATCAATGTTTTGCGCACTTTGGAATAAACTGCAAATTAAGGTATAGAAAAAATGGGACGAAAGAGACACATGCTGCATTTACATGCATTTACCTGTGCTAAATCAGTGTTAAGCGGGAAAACGGCATGCAGACGGACATGTCTGAGACGAGCTGAAACAAACAGACTTTGGACACCAAAATAAGTCAGAACGTAAGAGCGCCAGACGGTACTAACCGTGGAATGCGGCATGGACCAAGCAACCGTGAACTGTTCCAAAGTTCGATGTCAATGTGAACTGAGGTGCTTTAGCTCCAATGGACGAAATATGACGAAATAATCAAACCCCCGACCACGCGCATTGAAACATTGAGATTTGGTGGTCGGGGGTTCAACACAGAGCCTGATCAGAAACTCCAGATATGTTTATGGGATTTATGGGACCATTGAGAAAGTCACCCCTTGTACCTGCAGCAGCTTCAAGCGCTGCATCCGGTGTGGATAATGTCCAGGCAATGTCTAGGATCAACCCATGCCACATCCATGTCCAATGATCCACTCATGTTGAATAACTGAAGACTGTGGAAGTGGAAGTATCTATGCTATGCTATGCTTCAGCTGGTATGTCGCTTTGGCTGCAGGGGATGTTCTACAGCTGAAAGGAAGCTGATTTTATTGGGGCTTCATTCCAAAGGGAGTTCTTGATTTTCTTTGGTCACCGAGTCACCATCGTGTCTTAACATGCACACTGTGTCGTTGCACAGCCAGCCCAAATGATTACTATCCTTGGGAAATTCATCATGGTGACAGCACGTTCAAGCCGTGCAAGGCCATGGAAAGACACGGGCATGGACACGTGAAAACTGCCAAAAACAAGTTGCAATTCATCTTGATGAATCAAGTAAGGAATTCAATTTGCAATATACCATGAGGATCCTTAGTGATGCTCAAGTTCGCACGAATTTGTTTAATTCTGTAGTTGAGATTCTCTCTTGAGCAACTTGAGCCAGACATGTCATGCAGTCATTCCAATGACCAGAACAATCAGCTGGCAAGCTCACCAACATTTGGCAGTGGTCGTCCAAATATGGTCAGCCATTTCCGGCTGTCCTCTATCGCTCCTTCTATGTCATCACTCCTCATCTTGATTCGGAATTCCGTCCATCCCATCCACCCAGTGCTTTCAATGAGGCTGAGACGCGCAAAGTGGCTTGCCTTTGGGTGGTTGAGTCACTGAGGATTCCACGACATGCAAGTGAATTGCTTGAAAAAGTATGGACTCTGCTGTTTGTTAAGAAAATCCTCTGTCTTGTATATCATATATTGTGAATCTTGCGAATAATATGTCCCTTTCCGCTTTCTTTGATAAGCTTGACAGTTTCGACAGAAACTGTTGACGGAACTTCCGTGCTTCTTTTTGCAGAAACACCTTTCTTTCAATATTGCTCCATCAAAACAAGGTGTTGCAGACCATTGACAGAAGTGCAGACTATGAATCTCTAGAACTCTCCAAGGCAAGAAACAAAAATTCAGTACCAATCTATGGTTATGTACTAGAGTATGTGAAAACCTTGTTGCTAATCCTATCTGACAGCCTACGTAGCAATTCTGAATCCAGAGCTGGGGTAGCAGCAGTGATGAGGCATACTCATCCACCTAAGGCAAATTGAGGCAAATTGGCCGGCCACTGAGGTCACATCCAAAGTGCGTTCTAGTTCTGCGTTTGTATAGCCCATTTCGCATAGTTTCACCAACGTCTGTGACAAATTTGGCCTACTTTTGAGAATTTTGAGTCCGCAATGCCATTCTCACTAAAGTCACTAGTCATTGTCTGATCATATCGTGGCTACAAATGCTTTCAGCGGTTTCAAAATCAAGAGACAATTGAGAAGGATTTGAGAAGGTATGATGTTTCGATCTGTTTCGCTATGAAGTAAGCATAAGTACGCTGACCACAGTGCTCACCAACTCCGAAAACAAGGCTCCTGCTGCCCATCGTGCTCGTCTTCTCATCAACCTGATATATAACAGTTAGCATGAGGCAATCCCGTCTTTTTACAGACCGCACCCCCTACAATACAATAGATTTTAAACGGTCGAAACAAAAAGATGGGATTGCTTTACCTTATATAGATAATAACATAATCAACAATAAAATCATAACAACAAACAACAAAAAGAAAAAAAAACAAAACAACATAAGCAATACACTAGATTATAAAATAGACTATACCAAAAACCATAACAACAAACCAAAACAAAAGACAATTTCACTTTTATAAAATGAATTTTAACTATCATTCTTCTTCAAATTCTCCTCATGCTTCAAAGTGTTGGTGTGCCTCTTGTAATTTTGAGTTTGAATTTCATAATCATCACTTCAAATTTATGGAGATAATCAACATAATTCTCATAATCATTTATTATGAAGATTATGGGATTAATTACCACAGTCTCCCCCTATAGGGGAAGCCTCAGCCTCCAGCCAATATACTATCCCAACCCCCAGCATACATACCAGCATACATACCAGCATACATACAAACTAGCATATCACAACAGCATCACATCTTTCTTAATCTCAAATCTCTTTTAATCCGCAATTGCCATGCCCAAACCGCCCTTCATGAACTTGTTGATGACCACGTCTTCTTAACCTCAGCACGGTGTGAATGGCACAGCAATCCAAACTTTTGGGGCGAAATGGAGCGAAAAAGATTTGTGTGGTGTGCGTCCCAGACTTGTTGGTGCCCGTCTTCTCAAGTTTTTGGAAGGGTTTGTCTTTGTATCAGGCATGAATGCACTGAATGTCAAGCTTGCGAAGGCTCACTGGCATGAATGCTCTATTGAAGCAATGTCCTATTCCTATTTGACACCCTGAAACCTTGATACAGACCTTGTCAATCATAAAGCATCTGCCAAGAGCAGTGTTTTGCAAGTCGCCCTGGTGGCGAAGCAAGCACTGTTTTGCAAGTTGCCCTGTTGGCGAAGCAAGCCCGTGAATGATCATCATGCCATCTCATGGGAACCAGCCTCCACTCTTCTCAGTCTCCTGGCCGAGATTCTCCGCTTTTCTCAGTCTCCTTGCCGAGGTTCTCGGACCGAGGAAAGTGCTTGCAGCAGGGGATGCCGCTCTTCTCAGTCTCCTGGCCGAGGTTCTCGGACCTGGGGAGGAAAGGCGCTCCGCTTTTCTCAGTCTCCTTGCCGAGGTTCTCGGACAGGAAAGGCTCACGCCGCTTTTCTCAGTCTCCTTGCCGAGGTTCTCGGACCTGGGGAGGAAAGGCGCTCCGCTTTTCTCAGTCTCCTTGCCGAGGTTCTCGCAGCTCACGCACAATGCGAAGGATGAGGCAAGCGAATACACCGGATTTGAGCGCCATGGCAATGCCGACACCCCTGAGCTAAAAAGCGTCCCTGAGTGGCTTGAGGAAAAACTCGCAAAAACGCTACGGAAGAACATAAAGATGCTGAAGAATGACACAAAATTCCAAGCGCAAACTGAAAGAGCTAATTTCTGTAGCTTTCCAATTGAGAATGTCAAAGGTGCTCAAATTGAAACAAATTCCAAGGTCAAGCTCTCCAAGAACATGTGGCGTCAAACCTCCAACTGACATTCTCAACAGCTGAGCGCCCCGACAACAGGATGAAGAAGAGATTGATGACGAAGCAATGGCGGGGCAGAAGGGCAAAGCAACATAGAGTAATCCCAGCCAATGACCCAAACGTGCCGAACACAAATTTATGGGGAAAACAAATGAAGGGCAAAACACAAAACCCCGAAACCAAAAGAGCACATCAAATCAACCATCTCATGGTTGCATCAAGTATAGGCATAAGTAAGAAAAACAAATGCTTAAGGCTTTCTAAAAACACTAAATCTTTAAAAGTTCGTGCCTCATCAACAATCTTGGGTAATCAGTCAATTTGTAATATTTTTGGTTCAACTTTTCTGCAATCTCTTGCACAACATAATAACCTTTCAGCCAGTGGGAAGTTCTTTCTTTCTCTGTAATTGCTTTCTTTCTCATTATCTTTACCTTATCACCGACAAATAATTCTGGATAGATTTTTTCCTTCTTTGCCTTTGATGCTACATTAATCATTGCCCTAAATTCATTTTTCTCTTTCCTTGCTTGATTAGGTGTCATACCTGTAGCGGAGTGTTTCATCTTATCATTGTATGTCAGCATAATTTCTAAATTGTAATCAACCCATTGTATGTTTGCCTTTCCCTTTTTTTCATCAGCCTCCACTCTTTTAAAAAGCATATCCTTGTAGGTGCGTATAAAACGCTCAGCAAAAGCGGGATGACCTCTTGTCCTATGTAAGGTTATACCTTCACCTTCCACATAATCCTTAAAGTCTTCACCTGCTATTGCTCTCTCATCATCTGTATAAATCATTTTAGGCTTCTTACCCATTTTCCCTAATGCCTCTTTAGTTGCTTCAAGGACGTCCTCCCCATTTTTTGTTTTGATTGGAACAACAACGGCATACTTGCTCAAAACATCAATACACACTAACCCTCCTCTGAATTTTTGTTCTTTCTCAAAATCATAATATCCCATGAAGAACAAATCTATTTGATAAGTGTAATGATTATGTGGTGCTACAAAGGAATTCATCCCTCTGGGCTTTGCTTTTATCTCAACATTTTTCTAAAGAATTGTTCAACATCCTCTTTCTTGACTGTAGGTTCTTTCTTTTTAGCATCTTCTAATGTGGTCTTTCTTGAACCATAGCCCGCTTTATCAAAATAAATATCACTAATAATCTTCTGTTTATCACTCATCATAGAAATGATTATATAATAAGTATATATTGTATCATTTATTCTTGCTCTTGTTGCTTCAGCCAGTCTTGATATTTTTTTGTCTTGTTATGTCTTGATGTTGAGCAATTCTGAACTGGTTTTCCACACCCACATATAAAATACTGTTGTCGCATATCTTTTGTCTTTTCATAATACTGTTTTTTCTTCTCCCTTTATTTTCTCTGGAATGGCAAGTCTATATTCTTTCTGCTTCAATAGCGCTTCTTCCTTGTTCTCATAGTAGTATTCCAGTTGCCTTTCATTTTTTCTTTCTCTTGTTTGTTCTTTGTATTCTTCTTTGGTTCGTCCTGCTATATGTTTATTTACACAGTCATTGCTTTGGATGTAAAACCCTTCTCTTTTTGTCAGTTCTTCTTTACTATTACAGGGGAAATTTTCTACTAATTCAATTTTACAATTTTCAAAACCAAACTTGTCAAATATGTAATTTACATTTCTAAAAAGCGGTTTGTCTTCATAATCCAAGTGAAAAAACTTATGTTTATGGTGTATCATTCTTTTTGTTAGTGGCTCAATAGTTGAACCATAGTAGCGCTCTTGGTATGCTACATCTGTAATCATATATATATATATATTGCCCTTTTGATACTTATTATCACTCATTTGACCTCTTAATATCTTTTTTTATAACATCATTTTGTTTTGAAATAGTTTTTATCTTATCACTAAATGCGCAATTACAAGAAACACAATATCCAACTACATTATCCTTGAAGTGGCTTTGTTCATTATTAACCCTTTGACAGGTTATATTTGATGAAATTTTGCCATCTTCAAAATCTATCACCAATGGTTCACTACAATTTTCACACTGGGTATTCATAAGGGTCATCAAAAAATCTACATCCACATAATCCCCATCTTCTACATCTCTACCTGCTTTTTTGTCTTGCTCAATGTAATTTAAAACCTCTCTCTCAAAATACTGCCCTACTATCCTTTTAGATTTACTTTCTTGACCTTCATTATATTTGAAAAACTTGATTTTGTTAAAGTCTGTCGCCCTTGTAAGGGCGGTGAAAAACCAATTCTTACTAACATACCATTCATTCCAATCATATATCACTATATCACCATCAACACTACAGCCCTGCTTTGAATGAGCGGTGTAGCAGTAAGCATATATAAAATGCTTTCTCAATAATTTCAGTTCTATATTTTGCTTCTCACCAGTTGCCACATTTTGTAAAACAACAATATCACCAACAATATGTGCAATCCTAAATCTGAAATTCACATTAAATTTCTTGCCTTTAGTCTTAATATATTTTCTACATATCACCTCCTCATTTATCACATATTATTCAGTTATATTTTTCATTTCTCTGATTTTGCTTGAAACCATTTTACAGGTGTTGTTTGTATAAGCAATGTTATTATCATACATTTCTATCTTGTCAGTCCATTTGAAATATGCATCAATGATTTCTCTAAAAGGTGTGCCTTCAAAAATCAACCTTTTAACATCTCTTAACTTTTGCCTATCTTCTTCAGTCTTCAACCTCTTACATTCATAAAGCATAATATTATTTTTGAAAATCAAATTAATACAATGGTCGGCGGATTTTTTAAAACTAATTACATTGCTTACTCTCTCTGGGTTTTTCAATTGCTTTGTATCACCAGTTGCTAATACAATCTTATCAGGGTTTTTCTTCTCAAAGTCCCATATCAAAGCCCACTTGCCTACATTATGAAAATATATCTCATCAAACACTATAACATCATAACCTGAATAATCAAACTTGTTCAGTCTTTCATCTCCAAATGAAATACCAAGAAACTTATTTATGGTAGTCCATTCACAACCACATTGTTGCCCTAACTCATTGCTATGAACAACAAATAGAACCCTGTAATTTCTGGTTTTCAGATGCTTACATATATAACTCTTACCTGTTCCTGCTACTTCCCCTCTTATCATCAACCTCTTATTATTCAAAATATGCTCATCTATGATTTCATCAGTATTCCATTCATCCTTCACTTCACCAGTCATATTTTGATATTCAGTAATATCACACAAAATACTAAGTTGCTTACAAAATGCCTTGCTGGGAAAATTGAATTTATCAGACCACCTCCATTCACCAATCTCACTACCAAACTTCAACACCTCCTTTGCCTTACCCAGATTACATTTGTCAATAACAAAGGCATCGGTCTTTACAGAATAGACTTCAACATCATTATCTTTCAATTTTGTGTATGTTTCGTTCATATCAAAATTATGATGTTGTAAAATCAGTTCTTTGATAAACCTATATCAGGTATAGCCTCTAACACGTTTTCTTTAGGTTTTGTATCCCCTTAACTTTGGGTTTTGCATCCCCTTAACTTTGGGTTTTGCATCCCCTTAACTGGGGTTTTGCATCCCCTTAACTTTGGGTTTTGCATCCCCTTAACTGGGGTTTTGCATCCCCTTAATTGGAGTTTTGTATCCCCTTAACTTTGGGGTCTTGTACTCCCTTAAATGTTCTGAATTGTGGCTCAATTACGGGTTAATTTGAGGAGTAGTTTTTACCTCAAGTGCCATTATTGTGGTGTTTGACCCCTATAGCCCTATCAATGCTGGTTGTAGTGTTGCTTGATTTCCTCCATTTAAGAGTGGTATTATTCACTATTTTATTCATTGTTTAGGTCATCAATCTAAGCTGAATTGAGTGCAACAATCCATTAGGGGATGCAAAACCCAAAGTTAAGGAGATACAAAACCCAAAGTTAAGGGGATACAAACCCTAAAGAAATCGTGTTAGAGGCTATACATACAGGCTAGACACTAGGCCATATAATATCATCGTAATATCATATATATATATATCATATATCATATCATATATCATATATCATATATCATATATCATAGAATCATATATCATTATATAAACAATTAATAATAAATAAATATCTATCATTCATTATTCATTATCATTTATCATCATATAAAATATTATATATCATCCCCATTGATAAATGTGGCTGCTGGTTTCAAGCCAGTCCCAAAGATGTTTTCTGTGGGGTGTAGTGTCCCGTGAATAATATAATAACTTAATTGATATAATTGATATTGGTGATATATTGATTCATATCATATCAATCATACTAATATTATATCATCACATATCATCATATCATATCATATAGAATCATATCTATATATCAATTATATTACTATATTATATATTATATTATATATATATTATATTATATATATATATTATGTATTTATATTATATTATATTATTTATTATATATTATGTTATATATATTATATATTATTATATTATATATTATATTATTATATTATATTATATATCATATTATTTATATTATTATATTATATATTATATTATTATATTATATTATATTATATTATATATCATATTATTTATATTATATTATATTATATTATATTATATATTATTTATTATTTAATTTATATTTATATTATATATCATATTATATAATATAAATATATGATATTGATATTATCTTATATTATTATAAATTATAGTAATATCATATCATATTCTATTTTATTTTTATAAATACGATATATGAGATATTATTATGAATATATTATATTATATAATAAATTATTATTATTATATAGCTATATAAATATATGTATTAATATAATATTATTTATTTTATTATTATTATCATACAGTGTTATGTAGTCGTAGCCATATCATCATATTATTATAAACCACACAAACTTAGCCGTGCCTACTTCCTTCCCGGTAAACACACCACCACCGCAAATGGCATGACAATGCCAAGCCAATGCCGCATGCCGCATGCCGCATGCAATGCATCCTTTTTTGCACTCTCTTTTGATCGCATTGTTAGTGTTGTACAATGCGGTCTGGTCTTTTGAGCATTTGGTGCTAAATCCCACAGCCCAAACTCTTCCTCCGACGTGATCCGTCTGCATCATTGATCACGAAATGAAACTAGACAACAAAGGAAAACAAAAAACTGTATTATATTTAAGCATCAATAGATTGATATATTTAATAAGATGACATGTTGTGCCACAAGATGCAGATATAGATCACATATGTATGTAACGTAAGTTGCGTACGTACGTAAAATCACCTAAGTTGCATGGCCCGTGACCATGCCTGTGCGTAAGGTGAAGCAGCAAAGCAAAGTCAGCTTGCCCGACTTGCACAAAATCAAAGACTCAAATCTAGCTGCATGCCATGTCACATGCAACTCTTCGCAAAATAATTAAAGTATTCACTTCCCATCTTGAATCGGGAAGCTTTTTGTTTCAAAGCAGCTTCGCATCCCATTTTCTTCATGTCAAGAAGTTTTAAACATCGAGACACTAGGCCCATCCTTGTCTCCCCTGGGGTCAAGGGGCGAGACATGACTTGACACAGAGTCAGGCTCCCTTGAAACCATGACACATTGGAAAGGGTAATTGGAACATCATCTTTTGGGAAAACCTTTGAATTTTCGGCAGAAGCAAAAACAGCAAGATCTTTCAACAGGCTGGTTACCAAGCTGCACAAGGTTCCACCCAGCACATCGTCCTTGGGTAGAGTCTGCATAGCCTTGGCAAAGGACGAGATTCCTTCACAACATGGCCCGGCCTTCCCACCTAGGAACACAAGTAGAACGACATTGGCGTCTCCGACCAAAGGCGCAACCATAGACTCCACTACCTTCTCCGCTTTGAAGATGCTCATGACGTCATGCGTGGCCTTCACCTTCTGGAACAAGTCTTTGAAGACAATCTTCATGTCATCCAATTCGCCATACATCTCCTGCACGCAAACCGTCAAAGAAGATCGGAAAGCATCGATCAATTTCTTGGCAAAGTCATTGATGTTGTCCATGTAGCCGATACCAGCTTCAACTTGGGACATGATGTGGCTGTAGGTGGCAAAAGCTGATGCAACACGGGCAAATTGAGGAAGAAAGCCAAGTAGCCCATCAAGCTTCGTATCAGCCTTTTTCTTCTCTGTCTGTTCCTTCTTGTAGACGTCCGTGAAAACTGGTTTATTCTTACACTCCTCTGACAACTGAGAAATTGCGAAGACAAGCTTGGCCACTTGTAGTAGAGCTCCACCAAGACAAAGAAAAGCCAAGTGAATCTCCATAGTCTTCTTGCCATCCTTGACTTGAATCTCCATCTTGGAAGTTGCACCCTGCGCAAAGTGAACGAATCCGGCATACATGCCACTCCAATCCATGCTCTCATCACTTTCTTGGGTTGGATTGCCAATGACATCTGTCTTCATGATAGAAGACATACAAATCTCCGTCTCCAAAAGAGCACCCAAAAAGACGTCAAATGTTCCCGCTGCTTTGCTCACGCAACTCGAAACCTTTTGGACAATCATGTCCTTCAAAGCCTGGATGCTCACCTTCAAGACAGGTGCACGCATTTCAACTGCCTTGAGAACATCAGCGTTGTACAAGCCAGACATGAGGTTGGTCATGACATCATTGAGGAAAGCTGATGGGTTGGATGTATCATCCTTTGCCATAGCTGCCATTTTGGGCAAGGCACCCTGCAACAATTTGCACAAGGAAGTCAAAGACGCCATGTGGGCCTCAATCTCTGAAGCATCATTCTTGCTCATGAGCTTTGCCGGCTGGAACTTGGGGAATGGTTGAAGCGCTAGCCACTTCTGAAGCTCGAGGCTGCAAATGCCGATCTTCTCATCATCTAGCAATCCATTGGCCAAATCTGACAGTAAATCGCTCAAGCCCTTCAATTTGACCTCGAATTTCTGGACCATTGCTTCGGCAAAAGCATCCTTGAGCTCAGCCATACGAAGTTGAATCTCTGTGATATGGCCCTGGCTGGCCAATGAATCTCGGAGATTTTTTGAAGCACCCTGCACGAAGGTATTCAACTTGGTCACCATGTCGGAAAACTTGCCCGCGTTGGGAACAGAAATTTCGAAATCCTGATCACCCAAGCCCTTGTCCTTGATGATGGAATCCTTCTTGATGTTGCCCACAGAGAGAGCAAACTCTCCCGCAACTGCCAATTCCTTTTGAAGAAGTTGATCTTGACGAAATTGGCCCAGACTGGCAGTCAAGGTAGCCATCATGAAAGAGCCACCAGGGTACAGAACAACCCCTTGATAGAAGCTACCAGTCTTGTTTTTCACTAGGGCAGACTTTGCAAATTCCAAATCATCCACCTCTGATTGCTGCAATGCCTCTTGCTTGCAAACGGCTTTGGCCAAGAGAAGTAGCCGTGCCAAATCATCTCTGAAAGGAGATTTCTCAGCGGATGCACTGGCGTAGATGTCGGACTTCTGGAAGCCTTCAATGAACTCCACAAGGAGCTTCATGTTGGTCATCATGAATCCCGTCTTCTTCTCATTTTCATCTGCAGCAGCCGACCTGAGCAGAAAAGCAGACAGTCAGTCTAGTCTATAGTCTACAGTACAGTACCAGTATAGTCTAGTCTAGTCTATAGGGGTATGTCGGTATGTATGTATGGTCTGCTATGTCTATGATACTTGTACTACTGAATATGAATTAGATCAAATGA
>CAMXCT020001073.1:0-17158 GCA_947184155.2 Cladocopium goreaui
AAATCGCAAATTCGAGGTTGGCAGCTATGCAGACTTTGGAATTCATTGTGGAGGCTTGTTGCTGCCTCATTCATAGGCCAACGGCCACACAGGGATCATGAATCGACACAGGCGACACAGGCGATCAAAGTCGCAGTTTGAGAGCTCGACTGGGCTGTGAAGTAGTAGACCCACTGATATTCCCTGCAAAGTCTTTGTCTTTTGGATACGATCGCAGTTGCGCAGGTCCGGGAGGTAACGAAAGGAATCTCAGAGTTCTTGGCTTCTGAGTCCAGCCTGACTGCTGTGGCCCAAGATGTGGCGCAGGACCGAGTCTGCATCCTTATCTAAGTGTCGAACGCATTAGACTCATTAGACGCATTAGGGTGCATTAGGCAGATCCACGCAACTGCTCGTTCTTAAGAGTTTCTTGTGCATATCATGGACTCTTGTGCTTTTCCAACCTGCAATTTGGTGTTTGTTGCTCAAGCGAGTAGAACGTAAATACTAGTTCAGCTGAGCGCTAGTTTGTAAAGATGGCGCAAGATGCTTTGAACACCTCTGCCAACACTGAAGCCACCTCTCTGATGTTCAAACTCTCATGCAAGATGTCCCAGGGTGGCTTTTTGGAGCAGTTGCACCAGCTATGTGGAATTTCCAAGTACGAGTACAACTTTGTCCATCTTCCATGGAAGCAACTGGCCATTGTGAACTTCACCAGCACAGCGATCTGTGATCATTGTTTTCAGGTGATGAAACAGGCTGCGGGAGCTCCAGGTGTTTGTGTTGCAAATCTGCAAGCAGGACTGCACCAAGGTTTGGCGGCAAACTTGGCATACTTCTGTGCCAAGTGTTGCCAGCAGAGTGACTACAAGACTCTGCCGATGATTTTGGTAAATGGAAAGGAAGTGCCTTTGTGGCTGGCCTGCGAGCTCTTTGTTAGCAATGATTTGCTCGTCCAATACTTGGAGCACGTGCCAACACGTGGCAAGATGGCAGAGAAGAAGGGCAAGAGCTACCAGCCTCGAACTGGTCAGATGCTTTACGGCAATCAGGGTTCAAAACCCGATCGGCCGCATTGCAACTTGCTACGCAACCAGACCGGCATTTTCGTGGAGAATGCCGATCAATGTTACGATGCCGAAGGAGTTTCCGCCATCGTCTTCAGTCTCTGAGAGCATGCTTTTCAAAACAGGGTTGAAGACCGGGCCAAATCCCCGTGCTTGTGAAGCTGTAGACAGAAAACAACACTGGCAATGTGGGTTGGCGTCTTTTGGGCATCTTTTGGAATTCTTGAAGGTGCTCGCTTTGATCTGCGACTTGGAGGCTCTCAGGAGTTCTGCTACTACGAATCTCCTTGGAGACTGCAACACCTGGGCGCAAAACAGGTAGAGAAGTAGAGCAAGCCATTTCTTCGCGACGTTCAGAATCTCCCTTCACAAATTATCATCATAGTCACATCCGATCAAAGTCAGTAAATTTAAAGCATTACACTTTTTGGATCTTTTTGGTTGTTTTTTAAATTCTGTACCGCAAGGAGCTGGCTTCCACTGGCATTCCTGCTGCAGTGCAGATTAGTGTGAAGACCTCAGTTGGAAGAAACGTTGTGGCCATGTTCTGGAGCTGAACGTGTTATTCCTTTGCCATTGTTTGCCTGTTGCGATCTTTCACCGTCTTTGACAATCTTTCACCGTCTTTGACAATCTTTGACCATTTTCAACCTTCTTTGACTATCTTTCACCATCAACCAGCTTCATTGTTTTCCACAAACGATTATAGTACCATAGAATACCATAGAGAGGACTTCCAGCTGTACTGGGCTATACTTTTCCCAGTCCTTCTAAGCCTTAGCAGTCCTTAGGCTCGCCCAGACATCACCAGCACGACCTCGGCGACAAGCTCTTCAGTCGAAACGGTCGAAACGACAACGGCTGCACCGACTGCACCGACTGCACCGACTGCACCGACTGCACCGACTGCAACGACAACGAGTGAAGTTGCAGAAGTTGCAGAAGTTGCAGTTGCAACAAGCTCGAGCGCGGCTGCGACGGGCACCTTTTCGTCGCCCGGAAGTCTGGAGGCAAGAGAGATGGGCTTTGCAAAGCCAAACCATATATGCAAAGGCCATAAAGGCCATTCCAAATAGGCAATAACTTTGCTTTGGCCTGCTATTGTGCCTGCAAGCAATAACTTTGCTTTGGCCTGCTATTGTGCCTGCAAGGCTCTTGAGGAGGCATCTACGAGTGAGGCTTGTATCGTTTTTGATGTGCATTCTGGGTAATGCAAGCAATTTGCTCATGTAAAACGATGTGGTCATAATAGACCAGATTGATCCAGATTGATCCAGATTGAATCAGGTCAATCTCATGAGCAGGTATTGGTTGGCTGGGTCCAGAACCACAGTGTTTTGTGCTGTTACGGACTGAAGTCTCTGCAGGTTCCTGGAGTGGTAAAGGTTCCAACATCCACAGCACCAATCTCAGCGTCGCATTGGAACTTTTTGCAATGACAGGAAGGAAGCGCAGCATAGACAAGGTGTTAGGACATGTCTCGGGATTTCTCACACGAGCCATATTTTTTGATGCTAGAACTAGAATCAACAACATGTCAACATGTCCCTCAATGCACCCTGTAGATTTCCCGATTTTTTTAATCGGATCTTTCCGGACTATCTCGTCATATCTCGATTGTCAATGCAATGAACTCAATAGAGTTTATATTCGCCAAATGCAAGCTGCTGCAAGCTCGTGTGACAACCTGAGGCCAGCACCTCTCAAACATTCCAGGCAGATTCGATAGCAATGGAGCAATGGATGGGCAGTTGATGGAAGCCTTGTGTATTACTGTATAACTAAGGTAAAGCATGGTAAAGCTTTAATGGCAGGTAAAGGAAGAAGGTGCACAGGAGAGCACGCATTGTCCATAAGTTGTTTTTATCTGCTTCCTTCCTCGCACCTTCCTTTCCATTTGTTTCAAGACATTTGGATACACTTTGGCACATTTTGGCACATATGCGTTGCTCTTTAAACTTTAAACATTGAGGTACATTTAGATGCATTTAGCATGAAAAGACGGAGTTGAAGACAGTGACAGTCCCATGAAAGTCGGACAGTCACACACACACACAAACACACAGCACATGCAGAAACTCTCGGATTTGTCTTCTCACTTCTGCAAAGTCAAAGCTTGTTTCACCTGTAGGTGGAACAGGTGACACTCAGCGCTGATGAGGAGGATGCCAATCTACCACAGGCAAGGTGAGTCTTGTGTCCAAATGCCTTCTTCTGGTGTGAAGTGTTCCAAACATTCCCCCAGGACTCTGCGCTGGCACCTGTTCTTGGCATCTCTCTGGCAGTCCTTCCCTCACGGATTGTTTCAAAGCTTAAGACATTTACAGCACAAAGAGCAATCATGATTTTGCCCAAGAGCAACTTTGCTGCGGTGATATCCCCACCCTTCATGCGCTATCTTTGCCTCGTTCCAGCAAGTTGTTTTCAATGAGCGCTTTGTCACATAAGGCGCTGGTGGTTTGTGGTGGCTGCCTTGCCTGGAGGGGCCGTCAGAGGTCAGCATTTGGCATCAAGGAAAATAGCACTGCAACGATTGGGTGTATCGTAAATTGTGACTCATTGTGCATGTGAAGATATCTTGCAAGATGTGTGAAGATATGTGAAGTTTATATGAAAGTGTTCAAAGATGTTTAAGGAGTGTAGATTGCACAGCGGGGTGAGTATTTGACTTCCAAGGACACAATCAGTACAAGACTTCAATGGTTCTGATTTTTTCCCTCTGCTACAGAATCCTTTGGACAGCGACTGGTTTGGCCTGGAGGCAAATTAGTGCCCACGAGCAAGTGTCAACAACAAAAGGGGCGGGCAGCCTACGGTACTGGCAGAGTTTTCATCATTGCATTCTCCACTCTGAAACTCAAGAACCAAGTCCGAGTTTGTCAGCGTAGCTCTTCGATATTTTTCGCCGTTGAGATTGCCAGATTCGAATAAGGCCTGGGCATCCAAGGAGCTCACACAAGTGCACCTGTACCCATGGGACTATGCAGCGGACAAAATCGTCCCTGGCTCGGCAGTTTCGCCAATTTGAAGGCATTTATCATCCTTAGCTGTGCAGAGATGCGTTCAAAGTCACTTCGTTAACGTGTGCCGGGCAGACACATTGGTGACGTCAGGCCGGAATGATTTGGGCAAGTAACCAAAGGGTTCATGCGGAGATGGAAGAGGACTCTGCAAACCGTCATGCTTCTTGACTATTCCACGCAAGAAAGGCTGCAGTGGCGGTATGAGTTTCCTTGAAGTAGAATCATTTAGAATGATGTTTGTCTTTAATGTTTCAGGACACTCAGCCTAATGTCTCGCCTAGTCCAACAAATTGCCTGCTGCTTAGATGGGTGCGGTTCTTCATACTTGACTATTGTCAAATTGTAGAGCGTGTGATGTGTGCACGCGCGGGCTGCAAATGGCATCCTGTGTCTTTGCCTCAAGTCCAATAGTGATAGTGTCATACAGCACAACCAGAACAGACTCCAGCCAGGCCGAATATCTTCCGTTGCTCAATCTCCGAACCCAGCACCTTCTGAGACTCCATCCTTGCACCTTGGCTGTACAGGGAGCTGGCAGTGAGCCGGACTTTGCACTGCATCCTGATTGCGCTGATTGCGGCATCCGATGCATCCGATTCCAAGGTCCGCTTCATATGGATCAGAAGCTGGGCAGGCTGTCGCTGCTGCTGCCTCCCAGGCGCCTTGGATGGGGGACGCTGTGAGATCGAGCAAAATGAGCAAAGCTGGGTACAGCTGTAGCTCTATGTAGCGCAAATAAGAACGAGATAGAACGAGCACACGAGCAGGTGTGGATCATGTGGATCGTGTGGGCACCAGAGAACAGATCTGCCAGGTCCGCACAGCGTGCACAGTTGTTGCAGCAGCAGCGCAGATGACAAACACTGCAAGAATCCAAGAATCTCAATTTGGAATTCACTCCTGTGCTCTTGGTGGTTCCAGCAAAGTAGATCAGTGAGTAGGGAATTCTGGATTCTAGATTGAGAAAGGCATGAACTTCATGTGAAGCCTTCTAATGTGGTAAGTCTTGCACAGTCTGAGGCTGGCTCCATTGGAGATGGTGATAGCACTCGGCCATCAAGTGGTACTTCAAACCGCTCTCCTGGTGAGGCCATGCCAAGACCAGTTGCTCAGGTCGTTCAGTCTCAGACGGTTGCTTTGCCACGTGCACCAAGTGCAACAAGCGCACCGAGTGCACTGAGCGTTCCGGTTCCGATTCCTGTTCCACCTCGAGGAGCTCGCTCTCCGATGCGCAAGGTGAATTGGCCAGAAGACAATGCTGCGACGACACTTCGAGTAGCCGCAGCACCCAAAGATGACGTCACATTGGCACCCGAACCATCCGAAGCGTCGAAGCCATCCAAACCATCCAAACCATCCAAGCCTTTGGCGAGCAACGCACCAAGTTCCCATCCAAGTTCCCATCCAAGTTCCATTCCATTCCATCTTCCACCCCCGTCCACACCGACATCTGACACCTCTCCCAGCTCATCGCCAAGCCGACCTCCTCGTAGTTCGCCCGTGGTGAGTGTCCGGGTCACAAGGAGAAGTGACGCAACGCACTCTGAGTCATCTCAGCCATCTCAGCCATCTCAGCCGCGTC
Organism: Cladocopium goreaui; assembly: GCA_947184155.2. NCBI lineage: Eukaryota > Dinophyceae > Suessiales > Symbiodiniaceae > Cladocopium > Cladocopium goreaui. The sequence continues at coordinate 5,655 of CAMXCT020001073.1, forward strand.
TTCACCATCTTCCTGGTATTCCTGTTGTGAAGGCACGGAACAGACTTAGAGAAGGATTGGGAAAAGGATTTGGTTAGCCAATTGGTTTGAAAAGGATTTGGTGGGACGAGAGGGTGTCGAAGTTTCACTATTTGTGTAGCTGCATCATCATGGTTCACTGGAGCAACTACCAGTAGTGCTCAAATAAGCACCATTTTAATCTATTTTTGTGCAAAGGTGTTTTGTACTTGCGTGAAATTGAACAAATGATCACTTTGATCCTTTATTGGTTGCGGAACCTTGTCAAGCTCTGCACAGGTTGGGTCCTGCATTTGGACAGATATGATATCATTACTATCATATCTATCATTACAAATTACATCTCATTGATATCATCAAAGCTTTGCGACATGCCATTCGCCGTCAGAAGAAATCACCCCTTCTGCCGTTGAACACATATTGCCCAATTGACGGAGTTCACTGAATCAGCTTTCGCAAGCAGAGTATTGTGAAATTTGCGAAGCTTCAACAATGGGATGTGACTTGTGCCAAATATATCCATAGATCCCACATGATCACACCTACATTTTTTGTTTGCCAACATTAGACATCTACCACCTATTTGGTTTCGTTGGAATCCACAGGTAGAAGATCGGAGAGATTCCTGGGAACCGTCCAGGCAAAAAGCTTTCAACGCTGCTTCAAACGCTTTGACAAAGACATCTATCGGATTCGTACAATCTGTTGGATTTGTCGGATGTCAGGACCCCAAATTCACAAACACCTCGCACGGACACTGAGTCTCCTCCCCCGCGGAGGCGTGGCCGTTGCGACAAGCGTTTGATGTGTCCTCGAGATGTCACTATTCGATTCAAGTCATTCGAAAATTATTTCTGGCAATTAGCAATCAGATTCTGTTCTGCCGTCAGTTGAAACGACATAATTAGATATAGTATGATATAGTTGTAGAATGTTGTAGAATGTTGGAGATATAGATGAATACAGAGCAGGAGATTGCATTTAGTCATCCAGGCTCTGTGCCGTTCATTGCGTTATGTTGTTTCCTTTTATTTCTATTTTAAAACTTTCTTGATTGGCTGACAGGATTCCGAGACATATGGTGCGAGCTGCCGCTTCCTCGCCGACGTCACCAAGCCCATGCCTCAGAAACATCCAGAAAAAGCAGGCTTCGCGGATTGACCGAACCGTGGCATGCCATGACATTGTCTGATTGTCTCACATGCCTAAAAACAACTTGCAATGACGAGCAATGTAAGATATCCTCAAAGGTAACCCCTTTGGAGTTTCATGAAGCAAGCCATTGTCTAACCCCTTGGAGTTTCATGAAGCAAGCCACTGTCATTGTTCAAGGGAATAGTTACAGAACACTTGTCACAGATGGTTACCTTTCATGTTGAGACAGTTGATGTCGCGATCTGGTGCACCAGCGTAGTATAGGTGGCTCTGACGCCACGGGGCGGCGATCCAACTCGGCAAGGTGCAAGCTGACATGCAAAGCAGATTTATGTTTACATAATTTTACATAAATTTGCAATAATTTACATAATTTTACATAATGTTACATAAGAGACGTGATGAACCCGTCCCATTCCTCTGTTTTGTTCTAGTCATTGTCATCGCGGTCCACCGCCATTCATGCTATCTCGAGCTTAAACAAATAAGGGGACATTGGCACAGAGATCTGACAAATTTGTTGGGCTCTGTCTTGACCAGGAGAGTACCTGCACGGCCCTCTGATTGCTGGCCACCCCCAAAGTTGCCCTGCCTCGCTTGTCTTTTCCCTTGCCTTTCAAGTATGTTTTCATATCTTTTTATATTTTGTGTGTGGACATGTCATTTTTCCTGGTAGTCTTTCCTGTAGACATCTGTAGACACTGTAAGTTCCTGTTCAAACATCTTCAAACCACGCCGGGATGTGAACGCAGTTGGCCAGGCCACGGTGAGACCTCCAAGAGGTGAACCGCGCTGAGAAACGACACAGATCGGCACAATTTTTTCGTCCTATCAGATCTGTCAGTTTGCTGTGTAAAAACACACCCAAACACTGCCCTCTGAAAGAACACTGAGAGAACACTGAGAGAACACAATGGTGTAGAACGCTGCTTATGATTCTATGGATTCGCATTTTTTTTCACTTTGTGCTTCAGGCGACCCGGGCTTTCCGCATTGATCTCCTTTAGGGAATCAGTGCTCAAGGTAGCTTCGGTCGAGCTAAGGCGGACAACAACAATTACACAGTTCTCCGGATGACTCCGGATGACCGGATGACCAAAACAAATGGTATTGTTTTGCTTGAAAGATCAGTTGTCCCTCCTGCTCTTTTTCATTGTTTCACATTTTCCAGGAAGAGAAAGAGGAGCTCTCAGCTTTTCTTTGTCTCCCGCATTTTGTGTGTTTTCAATAGCCACACGCGCTAGTCCGTCCAGAGCGTTGCACTCCAAGCACCTTCCTTCTAAGACTTTGGCGCGCCAAAACTGCGAGCCAAAGGAGCACAGTGCTGCGGTTGTTGCAGCCATCTGGACTCTGCCTTGTAGGCAGTGCAGCAAGTGGAGCTGTGGCCTAGAGATCTTGGAGTTAACGCCCAAATAAATCTTTCACTTTCTGGAGAAAGAGTATAAAGTTAAAGGCACTACATGATGCTTAGCCCAACCTCTATCGTAATGTCACGTCGTGAACGGTTGCATTACAGTGTAGCTAGAATCACTTAGTAGTTAGTTTTAGCTAGACTCTAGACCATGCTCTGGGATTCGGTTGATCCTACAACCAAGATTCACTAGAGTCACTAGAGTCACTACAGACGCAAAGAAAACAGGGTCTCCAAAGTGTGCATATCTCATTGTGACCAGTTTTCCAAGTCTGGTGGCCATCTCCACAGATAATGCTGCAGCTTGGAGCGATTTCGTTTGGAGACTTTGAACAACACATAAAAACGAAAAGGAACGTACAATGTTATAATTTCACAAGAAGGTATTGATGCCTGACTGGCCTTTGTGATGTTTGAAGTCAGCTCAAGCTGCCAGAGTCCAAACCTAAAACCTTGCGAGAGAAAGTCGCAGAAAATGCTGCAGCCAGTTGAACCTAGAGACTCAACACTACGCTCCGCTGCGATGATGAAGGAGACACAACAGTTGACAGCTTGCATTTTTTCCCCCATTTCCCCCCTTTCTTGTGAGATGCTTTAGATATCTTCGTATTTGATAATTGAGATCATGATTCGATGTAACAATGTCTCTGGAAAGGGGCCTTAGACAGGGAGACTAAGCTGCTCAGCCTTCAGGCAGTTGGTGAATCGGTTGCCAAGCCTTTGTGGTGCGCTGTTGGATCTGTTCGAGCGTATCGTTCTTGGAAAGGTTTGTTGAAGACTGCAGTGTAATGCAATTTGGCAAGAATGTGGTGCGGGGAAACAAGTAGTAAAGTAGGCAATGCAAGCCATGCAAGCTATGCAAGCCGTTCAAGCATATTCCTGCCAGGTACTATGAGAATAACCTAACAGGCACTCTCAACATCCTGAAAGCGATGGAGAAACATGGATGCAAGTGAGCCCACCATGCCCACCATGCCCACCTGCCTTGCAACTCTCGAGCTGTTTTGTCTTTTTGGTACGGAGAAGTATGCCGCGAGGGCAAAAATATCAGGGATAAGGGAGAGACTACTTCAGCCTGTCAGCATGTCTTGATTCATTCTTGTTCGATTCTAAATCTCTCGGCACTTCTTGGCCATGTCATTTGCATGTCCACCTCGTTTGGCTTCGCTTAAAAGGCTGAGAATATGGGAAAGAGATGGAAAAAGCATGAGCACAACGAATAGTGAACAGTAAAAGCAACTGTGCCGGATTGACCTATGAGGAATGCAGCACTATGCAGGGGAAATAGGAAGTTCCCAGCACTCAACGCACAATCAAAGCTGGCGATACGACATGCTGTTGAAATTTTCTCTATGCATCTGTAAGCTGTAAGCAAGTAGCATACCCAAGTTGAACAGGTGAGCGAACACTTGAAGCAATCTGTAGAAGCAGGGCATTTTGGGATCATGGGGGAAGTCGATGCCGATGCTGGAGCCCAAACGATCAAGCCAGCGAATTTTGAAAGACAGACTATAAGCAACCTTGTGATAGATATGCCACTACTCAAGTTCAGGTTGCCGCTGCTTTGCGGCAGCTGAAGACCGGAAACTTTGCCGGTCAGGCAAATTGGCCCCTGAGCAGAAATCAAAAGCATCCCTCCCATAATAGGACATGAGTTTATGATCATGACTGTCTCAACACATGGTATGATCGCTAGAAGGACATGAAATGACATGAGCAACCATGACATTGGAACTCTTTGGGATACTGGACTGACATTGTGGGCTCACTACACACAAAGTAGTGAGAAGGGAATTCGTTAGATTTTTGCAGAGACATGAATGATCGCTTTGGGAATCCAACACAGTGAACATAGCGATGTTTCACCGAAAACAATATAATATGTACGCATACTATATATTATTATATATATATATATTTATAATGTATACATGATCTCCGTTAGTTGCTGGGTGGTCTTGGATCAGGCCGCGGCGCAGGCTCCGCAACAGACCTTTCAACGGCCACGGCCACCTGCGCCTGGATGGGAACCAAACAAGGCGGAACTCGGGGGAGCTCGGAACATGATTTACACAGATGCATAATGATGTAATATGATGTATATATGAAAACAAAATGAACAAATTGTTGAACAAACATATTGGACAAACATGCAAAAGAAGATTCGGAAGAAGAAGTTTGGATTTATCATTCATATTCATTCACCCAAACAGTCGACACGGTCTGTTTAAGTTTGCGAGAGCCACTGAGTCCGACGGATAGTCATCATGTTCACCTGTAAAGGCAATAAGATCCTTAAGTGATCCGCAGAGGTGTGACATTTGTAACATGGGAATTGCATCGAAGTTCTTTTCTTTTCCAACCAGGCACCGAGATTGGGTCCAGGGCCACAGGCCAGGTACAGCCGCATCATGGAGTTGTCAGACTATGAAGATGTAGACATATGTAGACAAATAATCACGATAGCTAGCGGCAGCAAGCTGGAGTTGGGTTTTGCTTCAGCAAAGTAGCTTTGGGGGTCTGATGGCAGGTCATCGTCCATTTGCTTGAAGTTTCACACAACCCCCCCTTCCGCCCCCCTCCCCCGATTTTGGATGATCTCTGCATGACTTTTCAGTATGACAGTATGTCATATCATCTCGTCTCCTATCATCTCAACAGAGCTTATATATGCTGTATCCTATTTTTTTCCCATCGCATTTTGTCTCGTCGCACTTCATCTCATCTCATGATGTTTCCTCCTACGTGTCTAATCATGTCTCATCTCATCTCATTTCATCTCATCCGATCATTTCTCATCATGTCTCATCATGTCTCAACATCATCAGGTTTTTCATGTCTATTTAATCACGTCTCATCATGTCTCATCATGTCTCAATATGTCTCATCAGGTTTTTCTACGTGTCATCGTGTCTCATCACGTCTCATGAGCGGCTTACGATGTCTCACCATGTCTCATCATGTATCACCATGACTCATCAGACCTTATCATGACTCATCCGGTCTCATCACGTCTCAACACGTTTCATCAGGTTTATGATGTCTCATCATGTCTCAACATGTCTCAGCATGTCTCATCACGTCTCATCAGGTGTCACCATGTCTCATCATGTCTCAACATCATCAGGTTTTTCATGTCTAATCACGTCTCATCACGTCTCGTCATGTCTCAACAAGTCTCATTATTTCTCAACAGGTTTCATCCGCTTTTTCATGTCATCATGTCTCATCATGTCTCATCATGTCTCAACACGTCTCGTCATGTCTCATCACGTCCATGTCTCATCAGGGCTTTCCGTGTCAACATATCTCATCATGTCTCATCGTGTCTCATCATATCTTTTCTGGTCGCGTCTCATCACATCCCTTTAATCGCATCCCATCCCATCGCATAATATCATTTGTTTTCATCTCTCATCATCTCATACATCCTTTCCCATTATTTTCGGCAGTCATCCCGCCTCAACCCCGTGAAAAAAGTTACTCCATTGCATAGCTTCGTGCACCCCCCCGGGCCTCAAGTGACAAATAGCACGAATATCAGTGACCCTGCATACGCAAAGCATATCTAGTCTAGTCCACAGCCTTACAGTTCTGCTTTTGCCAAGTTACGCTCTTCAAACAGTCTCCCTGCTTGAGTTTGCATGAACTGAAACCATGCTTGTGCCAACTTCCTTACCGAAATCCCCGCCACCAAGACGGAGTCTCATGTTTTGTCAGGTCCACTCACACCTGTGAGTGTTTAAGTTTAGATCGTTTGCAGTAAGCGATGTCCCTCTGGATTGGCGCTGTGTCAGGGACCTTGTCCTGCAGCAACGCCGGAGTCAAAGAACTGCTAGTTTTCTTGCTTGCACATCTGATTTTAAGGCTGTGAATGAGCCGAGTAGACTGAAGATCACTAGAGATCACTGAAGATCACTGAAGTATTTGCTATGTTTGAAAGGCTTTGGACTTTGTACTCATGCCTTTGACCAGAAGGTGGGCGCACGTTTCCACTCTGAGGCAGATGCCACCAAGGCCGCAAGGTCAGGCAGCGCCACCAGTGTCTTGGCTGCAAACTCATACATCAGCTGACATCAGCTGACATGATAGAAATTACAAAGACTTGAAATGACATCCCCCATGTATAGCTAACTATAAAGTGGACATCCTTTGCGCTTATAAAGTGGGTTTCCGGTCGCCACTTTATATACCGACAATGGGGGATAAAGCCGTGTTTTGCGCGAGAAACATGCCCTTGGACCTGGAAGATGACTTTATTAGAACGTTGGCTTTCCAGTTTATACCCGGCTGGTTTCCCACAAGGAAACGACTCAATATATGCGGCAATGCATTTTATAGACCGTTGGTTCCCTTCAAAGAATGGCCATAATATGTCACACCATCCACTTTATAGAAACATGTCTCCCCAATGATTTCGGGCCAATATCTTTCTGTTGGGGCTGTATACATGGCAAAGCACTTTATAGAGTGAAACTTGCCCTTTAAGAAGAAGAATTTGTGCTGCATCCAGGGCACTTTATAGAAAGAAAATTGCGGCAGAGCATTTTATAGAGTCATGAGATACATCACCCAAATCACTTTATAGAGCTGCCCAGGACCCCATTCACCCTGAGGACCCCTTTCAAGCGAAATCTTCTTCTCTATAAAGTGGCCAGTCCAGGTAAAACACCTGAAAAAACAGAATCTATGTTGGACTGGCCACTTTATACCCCCTCCCCAAACAGAGAATGCCTCTATAAAGTGGCCAGTCCAGGTAAAACCCCTGAAAAAACAGAGTCTATGTTGGACTGGCCACTTTATACCCCCTCCCCCAACAGAGAATGCCTCTATAAAGTGGCCAGTCCAGGTAAAACGCCTGAAAAAACAGAATCTATGTTGGACTGGCCACTTTATACCCCCTCCCCCAACAGAGAATGCCTCTATAAAGTGGCCAGTCCAGGTAAAACCCCTGAAAAAACACATTTTTACCTGGAATGGCCACTTTATACCCCCTCCCCCAACAGAGAATGCCTCTATAAAGTGGCCAGTCCAAGTAAAACCCCTGAAAAAACAGAATCTATGTTGGACTGGCCACTTTATACCCCCTCCCCCAACAGAGAATGCCTCTATAAAGTGGCCAGTCCAGGTAAAACCCCTGAAAAAACACATTTTTACCTGGAATGGCCACTTTATACCCCCTCCCCCAACAGAGAATGCCTCTATAAAGTGGCCAGTCCAAGTAAAACACCTGAAAAAACAGAATCTATGTTGGACTGGCCACTTTATACCCCCTCCCCCAACAGAGAATGCCTCTATAAAGTGGCCAGTCCAGGTAAAACCCCTGAAAAAACACATTTTTACCTGGAATGGCCACTTTATACCCCCTCCCCCAACAGAGAATGCCTCTATAAAGTGGCCAGTCCAGGTAAAACCCCTGAAAAAACAGAATCTATGTTGGACTGGCCACTTTATACCCCCTCCCCCAACAGAGAATGCCTCTATAAAGTGGCCAGTCCAAGTAAAACCCCTGAAAAAACAGAATCTATGTTGGACTGGCCACTTTATACCCCCTCCCCCAACAGAGAATGCCTCTATAAAGTGGCCAGTCCAGGTAAAACCCCTGAAAAAACACATTTTTACCTGGAATGGCCACTTTATACCCCAGCCAGTGGGCTCTAGGACTTTGACCCGGAAACGGAAGGACTGACAACAAGGTAAAGGGGGAAAACTACAACGGAGAGGTACAACGGGAAGGCTACCACAAGAAAATGAGACATGTCACGTTTATATACGTTTATTGTTTTCAATGTGTCATATAGATTGGCGATGTTTGGTATATTGAATATGTTGTAGATGTATTTTGGAACATATGTATACCTATGATTCACACATCGATATAAATATATATAAATCAAAAACGCATGCCAAACCAAAAACTTTTAGCTGAGTATTGTATTCCCAATCTGTTGGCAAATGTCCAGCCGATTCACCATGCGTGACCCAACAAGATTCAAACTATGGATTGTTTACTTTTGAAAAAAAATACTGGGTGAATCTACGTATATCTATGACGACAATCTCCCAAAATCATCCTAAAAATCTATGGACATCTATGGACCAAAACCACGGCCACATGCCCATCCTCTATAAAATGGTTTGCAAGAAAGTTCAGCTCTATAAAGTGGCTTGATCACGTCATTTCTGGCAGCCCCACCCTCTGTATAAACTGGCCGGTCCATGCCCAACCTTCTTATAAAATTGTTTGCAAGAACCAGTAAAAAAATATTTTCGAAAGTAAACAATCCATAGTTTTGAATCTTGTTGGGTCACGCATGGTGAATCGGCTGGACATTTGCCAACAGATTGGGAATACAATACTCAGCTAAAAGTTTTTGGTTTGGCATGTGTTTATGATTTATATATATTTATATTGATGCGTGAATCATAGGTATAATACATATGTGCCAAAATACATCTACAACATATTCAATATACCAATCATCGCCAATCTATATGACACATTGAAAACAATAAACGTATATAAACGTGACATGTCTCATTTTCTTGTGGTAGCCTTCCCGTTGTACCTCTCCGTTGTAGTTTTCCCCCTTTACCTTGTTGTCAGTCCTTCCGTTTCCGGGTCAAAGTCCTGGAGCCCACTGGCTGGGGTATATTAAAGTGGTGCATTTACCAACAGGGTATTCAAAATTTTTTCAGGGTTTTACCTGGACTGGCCACTTTATAGAGGCATTCTCTGTTGGGGGGGGAGGGGTGGTATTATAAAGTGGACCAGTCCAACACGATTCTGTTTTTTTTTTCAGGGGTTTTACTGGACTGCCAATTTATAGAGGCAATTCTCTGTTGGGGGGAGGGGGTGGTTATATTTGGTATTAAAAGTGGCCAAGTTCAACATAGATTTCTAGTTTTTTTTCAGGGGTTTTTACTTGGACTGGCCACGTTATAGAGGCATTTCTTGTTGGGGGAGGGGGTATTATTTTTATTAAAGGGACAGTCCAACAAGATTCTGTTTTTTCAGGTGTTTGTTAACCTTGGACTGGACACTTATATAGGGCAATTCTCTGTTGGGGGAGGGAGGGGTATAAAGTGGCCATTCCAGGTAAAAATCTGTTTTTTCAGGGGTTTTACTTGGACTGGCCACTTTATAGAGGCATTCTCTGTTGGGGGAGGTGGTATAAAGTGTCCAGTCCAACATAGATTCTGTTTTTTCAGGGGTTTTACCTGGACTGGCCACTTTATAGAGAAGAAGATTTCCCTTGAAAAATTCCTCAAGGTGAATGGGGTCCTGAGCGCCGCGCGCGCGCGCGCCAAAAAGGTGTCGAAATTGGAGCCATTTTCGCGCGCGCGCGCGGCGCGACCAGGACCCCTTTCACCCCAAGGACCCCTTTCAAAGGAAAGTGTGTTAGAGGCATTCTCTGTTGGGGGAGGGGGTATAAAGTGGTATAAAGTGGCCAGTCCAACATAGATTTTGTTTTACCATAGATTCTGTTAACGACTTCGATATAGATATTTGTCTGGCTGTCGGTTTCGTTCGGTTTCGAAGTCATTCGAAGTCTTTTGGGTTCCCCATCGATGAGATCGATGATATTCCCCCAAGGTTTGAACGTGGCCCCTCAACTTTATAGACAATCATGTCGATGCTGCCATCGTCGCGATTAAGAAAATCATCGCTACTACAACGATCGTTGTTTAGCCGGAAATCCACATTATAGTGCCACTGTTCTGCACAAGTATTACTATCTGGATGTTCGGCATCTCACTTTATAGTCATGGGACATGTTCACAAGTACCCTCAAAAACTTGCATCGAGTTTTATGTTTTTACGCGGCCAGGCGACTTTATACAAACGTTGGATTTTGACTTTATAGACAAAACATGTTGGCTTTCCACTTTATAGACTCCAGACATGTGGCCATTCCAGTTTATACCAGGCTATTCTCTATAAAGTCGGCCGCAAAGCATCTAGCGGGCTATACATGGGGGATGAAATGACGGCTTTCATTTGTTTGCACAGGCGGCTGCCATGCCGAACATGGGCATGCTGGGATCAAGGTGAGGATGCGCCGAGCCAGAACATCCTGAGCTTTGCACGAATAGATACGAATAGCACAATAGAACATCCATAACTTCTGGCACATGGTATACTACATTCTGCACATGGAAAAAACATGGACAGGCGTAGATGCAGAATTAACCCAGCATACAACCCCAATAGCAAAGTTTCACATCTGGGTTGACGCCCATTTGGTATTGTCCGGGAAGCCATTTTACTCAAAAAAATACCGTTTCTTCAATACCACCAAACCACCACCGGAACACTGCCAAAACAGTACAGAAACACCACGAAAACATGAGCAAGACTTAAAACATCACCGAACACCGTCAAGACTTACGGACACACTGCCAAAGTGCCACCAAGGGGCCAACGACCACCAAAACACAATTGAGAGGCCACCAAGACACCAGCAGGAGGACAGACACCATCAACCATCAGGACTGACACCATCAGGACAGACGCAACCAATTCCCGAAAGGGCCCGCGAAGGGCTTTTGTTTTCCCAAAAAGTTGCTGCCAGCATACTTTGTCATAATATCATTTTTCCCATCACCATCATCACAACACCGTCAGTACAGACATCCGCCATCATCAAAACACCATCGTCATCATCGTCATCGTCGTCATCATCATCATCATCACCATCATCATCATCATCATCATTTTTCCTCATCATCATCCTCATCATCCTCATCATCCTCATCATCCTCATCATCATCATCATCATCGTCATCACCATCACAATCATCATCATCATCATCATCACCATCGTCATCATCATCACAATCATCATCATCATCATCATCATCACCATCATCATCATCATCATCATCGCCATCGTCATCACCATCATCATCATCATCA
>CAMXCT020001073.1:17258-27258 GCA_947184155.2 Cladocopium goreaui
ACTATTTGAAAGTACCATGTGTACATGGGAAAGTGCACGCAGCATTCAGGAGCTAGGCCTACTTCGTTTCTTTCTTCCTGCCGTCCTCCTTCCTTCCTTCCTTCCCTCCCTCCCTCTTTCTTTCCCTTCCTCCTGTCGGGATTATGTTCTGTTTTCTTTTCCTGTTGGTTTTCTATTCTAATACCTTTTTCCTTTGATAAATTTACGCGAGGGTCTCGGTGCAAGTGTAGCATGCAACAAGTATGTCAACTCCTCTGATGAGGTGAGCAGCCCACTGCCCTGGTTGCTGCATGGACTGAGGGAATGTCCGCAGTTGCTTGGGTAGAAGCATCATAATCATAATTATTCCGTAAGTTACTTCATAACATACGTAAACATCCGTCCATGCCCCCACTTCAACTCAAACCTGCAAACGCAAGGTCGTCGTCACATCGTCATCGTCTTCGTTGTCGTCATTGTCAGGGTCCTCATCATCATCATCGTCATCGATATCGATAAGGATATCGATATCGATGCCGGCATCGTCATCGTCATCGTCATCATGATCATGATGATCATGATCATGATCATGATCATCATGATCATGATCATCGTCATCGTCATCGTCATCGTCATCATCATCATCATCATCGTCATCGTCATCGTCATAGTCACCATCATCATCGTCGTCGTCGTCGTCGTCGTCGCGGTCGTCGCCGTCGTCGCCGTCGTCGTCATGACAACAGCATGCAACTGTTGAAGACTACCTGGTGCATGGCACATCCAACGGACCACCAACACAACCGCCCCGACACCACCAACACAACCGCCCCGACACCACCAACACGACGCCACCAAGATACGACCAAGACACCTTGAACACCTTGAATCAACATGGAAGCTGCTGAGACACCACCAAGACACCACCAAGACCAGCGACACCACCGAGACATCATCGACGCACCGCCGAAACACCAACACGACCGAGACCCCACCGAGACCCCACCCAGACACCACCAAAACACCACCGAGACACCATCGAGACACTACTGAGACACCACGAGACACCACCGAGACCCCACCGAGACCACCACCGAGACATCGTCGAGACACCGCCGAGACACCACGGAGACACACCAAGACACCACCAAGATACCACGGACACCACCGAGACACTACCCAGACTCCACCGAGACACCACCAAGACATCACCGAGATAGCACCGAGACACCACCGAGACACCACCGACATACCACCGACACACCGACACACCACCGAGACACCACCGAAACACCACAGACACCACCGACACACCCGAGACCAAACACCACTGAGACACCGCCCAGGCCGGCAGCCGTAAACCCGACGGCGCTCATCCGCCTTTAGACTTAACAACCCCAAACTATCGCTATTGGGGAATAACGCGTGATGACGGATGTGGAGACACACGAAAACATTTAAGTTAAGACATTGCACATTTTTTTGACAAACCAAATAGTTCCAGCTTTGGATTTGAATCCAAATCCAAGCGTCAAAGAACGTCAAAGTCCAAATGAGAAGATATGAATAGATATGACACATGTATAGAATTATATAGACATATGTTTTGTTCATTTTTTCATTCTGTGCAATGGCTCCAATGACAAGTTCACAAGTTTACGTTTTGTTCATGTCTTCCTGGCCAGGCCACCAGCAGCACCTGGTGCAGGCAAGGCAGTAAGGCATGACTCAGGCATGACACATACATCATCGGACGCACGTAGCGCCACATAGCGTCACATAACGACACATAGCGGCGCCTGTTCCCGTTTTGTCAGAAAAGAAAACAACATAAAGTTGGAGATTGGGGCTGAAAAATGAAGAGCTGAGTATTTTGCAGTTCCCATCAGTTTCCTATAGGCATCGGAGCTCCGCTTCCTCCTGGTGGATTGGCAACACTGCGTCCAGAGACAGCGCCAGGAATGAAGCAACAGAATCTCATGAACTTAGTAGACACATGTAGACTAAATATAGACATCAGTAGGCTAGTAACAGCAGTTGTAATTCCTACCCTGCATGAAACTGGAACGGAACCGCAACGCTGGAAGCCTGGAACCTTGGAACCTGTTGTATCTGTTGTTGGGTTGCAAAGCTGGATTAATTTGGATTTTCACTAGGCAGGAGGGTCTGCACCCTTCAGGTAAGAGTGGCAAAATCAGCGGCCCCCCCATCACAGATCATCTCAAACCAAACAGGTGTGAGCACGCACATTTTTGAATGGAAATGTCAGGACCCTAAAATGGAGGTACTGTATCATATAAAGCAATATTCTTTTTATCACCTTACATAGCCGTTACATTGGCCTTATATACATGTATATACCATAATATTATGTCGTACATTTGCACACATACGTATGTAACATGTATATGGTAGGCACCTCCAATTTAGGTACCTGAAACGGCCATTGAATTTGGTAGAACAGATACTGATGGATCAATTGATGAATCAGCGTCAGAATGGTTTGCAAAGGTTACAGTCTCAATTCTTTGTGTCAAATCAGCTAGATCAACTCGGCTTATGTTTTCCACTTCCAGGAGCTACAGGCCCTGCAGGCTTGGGGCAGCTTCCAATGCCTGGTGGGATGCCTGGTGCACTGTCTGAGACTTGGGAAGTCTTTGCGATGACTCCTTTGGCCCGGATCCATTCTTGTCCTTTATACAGTTCGTACATGTTTTTACAGTTTATACAAGCATTTCTTTGTTCAACGTACTAAAGATTTTCAACTTTCAGCCGTGAAGATGTTTCAAGAGCAGATTTAAATTCATGAAACTCCTCATCCTGACTCATCCTGCAACGTACTTTGACATCGACACTGTCACAGTCTCAGGCCTTCTTATCCTACAACGCCTGCGGCGCCTGGAGCCATCGGTCTCAGTGAGCCATGTTAAAGATAGAAGAAAAGAATTGATTCTGTAAACATCGATCATAAGGATCATAAGGATCATAGTATTCAGTCCCTTGTTTTTCACAACTGGGAAGTGCAACGAGGCTTTCTGAACATGTTGTGTCATGGGCTCCAAACGCGGATGTAGCCATATAGAAGTTTCACGGAAGAGCAGCGCTACTCAGGTGGGTGTCCAGCCAACAGCACCAGGTCTCTTGCCAGGCTGGAGAAAGATTGAAGAAGAGAAGAGAGAGAGAGAGAGAGAGAGACATACAGATTGAGCTCATACCGGGAAAGTGCTCAATTCAAACTGATCTGTACAGCGGAGTTTAGGTAGACGTCATCAAATTTGGCTTGATTCTATGATGTAGCACTCCTTGATAGGCACAAATCTGGCCAGCCCACCGGCTTCTGCACCTACAGCCCCTACCTCTTCAGTTAGGACCACAGATATGGTGTTGCAGCGACTTTAGCCTTGAGAGTTGAGGGTGGTGGTTTGATTATGACTTTCCGGCCGGCAGATTTCATTTATTTTTTGCGTTGGTCACTTTGTGGCTGGTCTACAAACTTGCATGCGCATGGCAGGGGGAGACCTGCTTGTATGCTGTATTTGTTTTGGGACTTCTTTTTACTTGTATGACTGGAAAACCAAGCAGCAAAGACTTTCTGTCTGACTCTTGGCTTCTGCTAGCCAACTTCACATTCAACAGATGTTTATTGCACACCCTTTCAAGCAAATAGAGTGGCACGAGCTTTCCGGATGTGGCTGCTAGAAGGCAAAGATCCAATCTCAAAATTGATGGTGTGTGATTGCCTCTTCGGTGAGAGCATGGAGAACTGATGTAACTGAATTGTAACTGGTCTGTCCTGTCTGTCCATGTGATGTCGCTGTGTGCCTAGTTGTGCCTAGTTGTGCCTAGTTGTGCGAAGTCATTCCGTGTGCCGCAGAATCTCCTCGCACCAAGGCTGCAGCAGCAATTGCAGCGGCAGCTGCAGCTGCAACTGCAGCGAACAAGCTGACGGAGCCTCCCGTGGGTTGATCAGCGAGAGTTGGATGATTTTGGATGGTCTCTTCAATTCTTTTTGGACAAAGCCAATTAAATTTGGACAAATTTGGCAATGTCTTGTTTTCAACCAGGAGGTGGTTGAGATTCCACAAAGCAGCGCATCAGTCTCAGTTTCAGTTAGAGCTGCTGTGGCTGCTTTCACCATTTTGACTACTGAAAGAGTCATGTACATAATTCATCATAATTCATGACAATTTAGGAGTTCACGTTAATTATATTTGATTCAGGGGATGTCGACACAGGTTCCGACTCTGATTGGAAAGAATGCAACGACCATCAATGCCCTCAAGACCTACTCGAAGCCTTGCCCTTGGTGTCATGTGAGACGTAAGCATGAGTGATGTTTGACTTTACAGATCTCGTGCTCAAATTTGCTAGCTTGATCTATACTAGGTCACCTCTGGTATGTTGCACCTTTGTTGTGATACTGTCAGGGCGCATGTCTTCGTGGAGCAGCACACACCAACAGAGGACAAAGCGAAGGTTCACTGCCGAAGGATCAGGGGGCAAGACAGTGAAAAGACGTGAAAAGACTTCATGCCCGGTTCATGCCTGGACACGGGCTTATTCAGCTTTCTTGGAGGAGCAAATCTTGCCACGAAGAGAACCACAGATATTTCCCATGTCCTTGGTCCATTTACTCGCTTTATTCTTGAAGTATATCAAACTACTGTACAATTTCGTCAATGCGCGAATCCTCGACATTCGTGCTAGGTTACCATCATCGGCTCACATGCAGAGGTGGATGTTTGCAAGAAGGTGCAACTCTTGTACATGGGTGAAACATGTTCACATAGCAAGATCTCAACCATGATGATACTGTCATGCGTCTTTGAAGCATATGTGAAGAATAGTACGGGAAATGCTCATGGAACTCAAGGTTGTGAATGGCATTGTCGATGGCTCGCTGAGTGCTCTCCTCAACGAGTAGTGGCATTTTCTGCTGGTTCAGCACGAGCAAAAGACTTGGAAGCGACAAATAACTACTACGGGAAGACATTCGAAGACTATACTCTGGAGCATGCTCCAGAAACATATTGTACCTTGGATTGAAGTAATTGTATACTGTATACTGATTTATAGTTGCCTGAATTCATATTCTTATTTGGTTCTTGTACTTACCATCAAAGGCTCACAAAGGGCTTTAGAATGCATACTCCTCAATACTGTATATATAACACGTATAACGGTTAGTATAACGTGGTCCAACCAATTTTGATGGTTTTGCAGCCGACGTGGTCCTGTGACGAGGTCCACAAGTTTTGGTGCAGCTGGCGGCTCAAGCAGCCCAGGCAGCTCCGGCACACGCGGCCTGTTTGATGCGCGCTGAAGCACTCTGCTGACTTGGACGCGAAGATCAAACAGGATGAAACATGATGAAACCATATGAACCAGATGTAAAACTATGTTGAACTGACATCTCCGTGATCAATTCAAACAGGAATTTGGCTGAGCCTTGCTTTCCAACTGTTCACCGGAACTTATGGAAAGACGTTCTTATGGAAAGACGTTCGACAGGGTCGGATGGCCGCTCAGACTGCTTTCCTATTCCCTCGGAAAATCAATATGCCCCGTTTCATGTTTGGAAAAACAATACAGAGGACACCTTGCAAGAAGCACATTGTAAGAAGACTTAGAAACATCTTGAGTCCTGGCGTTCACTGTGAAACATTTGATGCTTTGGCCAGGCGCCTGGTTTGGGATTGCCTGGAGCAGCGCGGAGACACAGAGCTATCCTGCAGATACTGCAGATCTTGATTGATCGTGTGATGTTGTTTTGATATTCTACACTATTCTTTGCAAGCGACCCTACTGTGTATGCGAGCATCTACTCATCCATGCATTTGTCCATTTATCGATCCAGACTCCTCCGCTCGCAGTTATATATATACATATGTATAGATATATAATATATATATATTTATATGTATAAATATAAAATATAATACATATATATATATGTATATATATAATATACACAGTCATATATGTAATTATATATATATACTGTACATATGTATACACATATATATATATATATTATATATACATCGCATCAACTTACACTTCTCACTTCACAACGTCTTACAAAGGCTTGGGGTCAGGAGAGCACGAAAGTCATGGGGCGATGGGTGATTTGGGTGGTTACCGGCATTCTGAGAATAAAAGACATCACTGATTGACCTAGCGATATACTGGTACTTGTCCTTCGAAGGCAATCCCATTGTGTGACGGATTGCTGTGACCCTGCTACGACGGGGTGGTGACACTTCTGTAAGCGATTGGTCCAATTTAGTCGAATCATTCAAGAAAATTGCTGTGACTTTAGGATTCGACATGATTCTTGGCCAATCGATTGTGAGCTTGGCCAAGGCTGCTCCTACTGCTCCGTTGGGGCTGCCAGGGGCAGGAGTGTGAAACTCAAGTGAGATTGCAGCTGCAAGTGGTGCTGAAACTCACATTTCGGACCATGCTTCTGAATCCTGAGCTTGCTTCAAAGTCATTTGATTCATCGAAGTGTAAATAGATGATGCCTCAAACCAATCCTGCTCTTGTTCAAGTGGTGTAGTACAAAGTAGCCGTGCTTTCTTCAGCTTGGCAGGGAACCGTTGGACAGACTTTGATACAGTGTCTCAGTGTCTAAGAGAGAGAGAGGTTAAACTATTTAAAAGCAGTTTTGAAACATCTCTGCCTGTGGTTGTTTGCATGCAGGTAAGCTGCAACTGCATGCAAGACTTGAAATATCTTTGAATTCAGTCATGACTTTGATGCGCATTGAATCCATGGTCTGATTCGGGCTGTCTAAGTTAAGGCACTGAACCTGGGAGCTGGCTTGGCGGGCCTTGGCAACTCTGGCTGCAAATGAGGTTGCTTCGCTTTGGAAAGGACATGGTAGGGTGTATTTTGCAGTTCAAAGCTGACTTCTTACAGCGAGAGCAAATGTGAGCTGCAGCCCAGCCTGGAAGCTTCAGCTTACCGTGAAGCATCAGAATTGGGAATCAGCTCAGATGGCCTTAGCCACTTTGGTGTGATCACCTCCTGGCATTTTCGCCAGTTTCACAGAGTTTTACAGGGTTTCACAGCTTCTGGAAAACCACAATCAGGTCTTCCTGGTGGTACAGCACCTCCCTTGGGCGCAGCTAGGCTCAACATGGCTCAACGCTTGTGACTGTTCTCAAAGTTAAAGAAGCAATCGAGAAGGATTGCCATGGTTTGCCACCATGCGCTACGATGTATCTTTGGCAGATGATGCTTTTTTTTTTGTGTGTTTTTCTTTAACGGCGCAGAACAATGGGTACAAAATCCTTCCTGAAGCAGCTCTTATGCAGTCGAGCATATGATGCAAATGTACATAATCGTTCTATTACACGTGTATATAATAGTCTATGGAGTAACTCCATATCTTCACCATCTTCATCATCATCTTCATATGAGCCCATATACAGTATCTTCATCATATTTTGTGTTTAACTTTTCCTAAGGCTGGCGCCCTCGGCCTAACAGCTCCAGGAGCTCTGCCTGGATTGGCCAATGTCCTGGAAGCAAACGCAATACAATGGCGTGGAGTTACAAACGGCTTTGCAGATGCACAGCTCTGCAATTTCTTTCTTTTTTAATTTGACAATATTTGACATAATGTGACATAGTGTGACAAATTGTCACAATTAAATGTAAAATATGCACATTTGATACATTTATGTGCACGCGGGAAGTCAACATCGGACTCCTTGATAGCTCTTGGCTGTGGAAAGCAACCGTTGAGAAATTCGTATGGTTCTTGTTGTTCTTGTTTAACAAAACTCGGTGTACCAAGGCAGGGCTTGACACAAGTGCAGCTGCTCATGCAAAGTCCTTAGCAGCCTTACAGGGATTTAGCACCTCATAGGTGTTTGACCCGTTGCTCCTCTACTCACCCAACGTGATTTCATTCGATGAGCAGACTCTTCAAGTGTTACACATGCGCTGGGCAAACATGAAGATAGATCATGATAAATCGATGTATTTGATACCAAACGTTTGATCATTTTTTGATAAAGATCAAGTCTAGAACGATCCCGTTTCCTTTGAAAGTGAAAAAGCCAGAAGGTCTTAGTATAGTTGCCGTAGCCCGACTTTCACTTGGACTCTCCTTTGATGTGGAAGCGACCCTTGTTGAATAATGTTGAACAACTTCGAGAAACTATCTATCTATCTATCTACCTATCTATCTATCTGTTTGTCTGTCTGTCTGTCTGTCTGTCTGACTATTTTTTTTAATATATATCCATCTATCTATCTCTCTATCTGTCTGTCTATATATCTATTTTATCTATCCATCTATCTGTCTGTCTGTCTGTCTATCTATTTTATCTATCCATCTATCTATCTGTCTGTTTGTCTGTCTATCTATCTATTTTATCTATCCATCTATCTATCTATCTATTTTATCTATCCATCTATCTATCTATCTATCTATGTGTCTGTGTGTCTGTCTATCTATTTTACCTATCCATCTATCTATCTGTTTGTCTGTCTATCTATTTTATCTATCCATCTATCTATCTGTTTGTCTGTCTATCTATCTATTTTATCTATCCATGTATGTATCTGTGTGTTTGTCTGTCTGTCTGCCTATCTATTTTATCTATCCATTTATCTATATATCTAGATATCTATCTATCTGTCTGTCTGTCTGTCGGTCTATCTATCTATCAATCAACCAATCTATCTATCTATCTCTCTCTCTCAATCTACCTATCAATTTATCTATCCATCTATCTATCTATCTATCTATCTACCTATCTATCTATCTATGTATGTATCTATCTATCTATCTATGTATGTATCTATGTATCTATTTATCTATGTATCTATGTATCTATGTAATCTAACTTAGCTTAACTTAACTTATCTTATTCCATTCTATTCCGTTCTATTCTATTCTATTCTATTCTTTTCTATTCTATCTATCTATCTCTCTCTATATATATATATCTCTCTCTCTCTATCTATCTATCCATCTACCTACCTATCTATCTATCTATCTATATCTATATCTATATATGTCTATCTATATCTATCTATGTCTATCTTTATCTACCTATACCTATCTATATCTATCTATATCTATCTATATCTATCTATGTCTATCTCTATCTCTATCTATGTCTATCTCTTTCTCTATCTATATCTATCTCTATATTTATATCTACATACCTATATCTATATCTATACCTATCTATATCTATATCTATGTATATCTATATCTATATCTATCTCTATATCTATCTCTATATCTATCTCTATATCTATATCTATCTATATCTATCTATATCTTTCTATATCTATCTATATCTATCTATATCTATCTATATCTATCTATATCTATCTATATCTATCTATATCTATCTATATCTATCTATCTATATCTATCTATATCTATATCTATATCTATACCTATATCTATCTATCTATCTATCTATCTATCTATTTTATCTATCTATCTATCTATCTATGTCTATCTCTATCTCTATCTATATCTATCTCTATATCTATATCTAAATCTATATCTATCTTTATCTATCTATATCTATATCTATCTATATCTGTCTATATATATATATATCTATCTGTTTATATCTATATCTATACCTATCTCTATATCTGTTTATATTTACCTTTATCTATCTATGTCTATATATCTATCTATATGTATATATATATATCTATATATATATATATATTTATATCTATCTATATCTATCTATGTCTATCTCTATCTATATCTATATCTATTCATACCTATCTATATCTATCTATGTCTATCTCTATATCTATCTCTATCTCTATCTATATCTATATCTACCTCTCTACCTCTCTACCTCTGTACCTCTCTAACAAACTACCTCTCTACCTTTCTACCTGTCTATCTCTCTACCTCTCTGTCTCTATCTCTCTATCTCCCTATCTATCTCTCTCTCTATCTATCTATCTTTCTTTGTATCGTTCTATCTATCTATCTACCTATCTATCTATCTCTATCTATCTA
>CAMXCT020001073.1:32258-44758 GCA_947184155.2 Cladocopium goreaui
TGTCGTTGTCGTTGTCGTTGTCGTTGTCGTTGTCGTTGTCGTTGTCGTTGTTGTTGTTGTTGTTGTCGTTGTTGTTGTTGTTGTTGTTGTTGTTGTTGTTGTACGTTGTACGTTGTACGTTGTACGTTGTACGTTGTACGTTGTACGTTGTACGTTGTACGTTGTACGTTGTACGTGGTACGTGGTACGTTGTACGTTGTACGTTGTACGTTGTACGTTGTACGTTGTACGTTGTACGTTGTACGTTGTACGTTGTACGTTGTACGTTGTACGTTGTACGTTGTACGTTGTACGTTGTACGTTGTATGTTGTATGTTGTATGTTGTATGTTGTATGTTGTTGTTGTTGTTGTTGGTTGTTGTATGTTGTATGTTGTTTGTTGTTGTTGTTGTTGTTGGTTGTTGTTGTTGGTTGTTGTATGTTGTATGTTGTATGTTGTATGTTGTATGTTGTATGTTGTTGTTGTTGTTGTTGTTGTTGTTGTTGTTGTTGTTGTTGTTGTTGTTGTTGTTGTTGTTGTTGTTGTTGTTGTTGTTGCAACACAGCTTATATATTTTCGCATTTTTGTGGACCCCTAACAATCGTCAAATAGGTGGTGTTTTTTGCATTTTTTGACACGCTCGAAGCAAACAACACTGTACATACCGATGTTTTTCGTGCTTCGGGAGCTTAAAACCACGGTATTTACAATGTTTTTTGGTCAGTCAGCAAAAATGCTGGTATTTACGCACTTTTCACCATGTTGCAAGATGTAGTGTCAAAATGCGAAAAGGACAAAAACACTGTATTTTACGATGTTTTTGCTTCCCGGGCGCAGCAAAAGATCGTCAAAAAATGGTTCAACAACGGCCCCAAATCAACTTCCAAAAGCATCTATAATTAGTTTTCGCATCTTTTTTCCCGGCCCCGGACCCCCAAAAACGTGAAAACACCAGCAGAGTGAAGGATTTGGGATGGGGGTCGGCGATGGGGCGCGACCCCGGGTAGCTAAAGCTATGGCGCATTGGTACACAAACACGGCGCATCGCTGGATTTTAGAGCTGACGCTCATCGTCGGCTCCGCCGGATTACTTCACCCTCGATGTCATCGCAGGGTGGGCTTGAAAGCTATTGCATGAGTACCTGCTGCTTCAGAATATATTCCTTGTGCTTTTTTGAACATATTCATGGATGTGTAAAAACTTCTGTGTCAAAAGCTTCTGCGTGTAAAAGCTTCTCTGTGTAAAGACTTCTCTGTGTAAAAACTTCTGTGTGTGAAAGCTTCCGTGTGTAAAAGCTCTCTGTGTAAAGACTTCTTTGGGTAAAAGTTTCTGTCTGTAAACGCGCCTGTGTGTTAAAGCTCTCTGTGTAAAGACTTCTTTGTGTAACAGCGTCTGTGTGCAACAGCTTCTGTGTGTAAACGCCCTTGTGTGTAAAAGCTCCTGTGTAAAGGCTTCTCTGTGTAAACGCTTCTGTGTGCAAACGCGTTTGTGTGTAAAAGCTCTCTGTGTAATCACTTCTCTGTGTAAACGCTTCTGTGTGTAAAAGCTCCTCTGTGTAAACGCGTTTGTGTGCAACATCTCCTTAGTGTAAAGACTTCTCTGTGTAAAAGCTTCCGTGCGTACAAGCTCCTCTGTGTAAAGATTTCTTTCTGTGTAAAAGCTTCTGCGTGTAAAAGCCAGTCTGTATAAAGACTTGTCTGTGTAAAAGCTCCTGTGCGTAAAAGCTTCTGTGTGTAAACGCGTCTGTGTAAAAGCTCCTCACCAGCAGCATTCATCATCATATTTTCTTGTGTGCTATCTTCTCATCTCCTACCTCCAGCTTTCTTAGTAGTCTTATTAGTAGTAGTAGTAGTAGTAGCAGTAGCAGTAGCAGTAGCAGTAGCAGTAGCAGCAGCAGCAGCAGCAGTAGTCGTGGTAGTGGTAGTGGTAGTGGTAGTGGTAGTGGTAGTGGTAGTGGTAGTGGTAGTGGTAGCAGTAATCATGGTAGTGGTAGCAGATGGTAGCAGTAATCATGGTAGTGGTAGCAGTAGTCGTGTTAGTGGTAGCAGTAGCAGTAGCAGTAGCAGTGGCAGTAGCAGTGGCAGTGGCAGTGGCAGTGGCAGTGGCAGTGGCAGTGGCAGTGGCAGTGGCAGTGGCAGTGGCAGTGGCAGTGGCAGTGGCAGTGGCAGTAGCAGTAGCAGTAGCAGTAGCAGTAGCAGTAGCAGTAGGCGCCGTCGTCGTCGTCGTCGTAGTAGTAGAAGTCGTCGTGGTCGTCGTAGTAGTCGTAGTAGTCGTAGTAGTCGTAGTAGTAGTAGTAGTAGCAGCAGCAGCAGCAGGAGTAGTAGTAGTAGTAGTAGTAGTAGGAGGTGTAGTAGTAGTCGTCGTCGTCGTCGTGGTAGTCGTAGTCGTAGTCGTAGTGGTAGCCGTAGTCGTAGTTGTAGTCGTAGTCGTAGTGGTAGTCGTGGTAGTAGTATAGCAGTAGCAGCAGCAGCAGCAGGAGCAGGAGTAGGAGTAGGAGTAGGAGTAGGAGTAGGAGGAGTGGTAGTAGTAGCAGCAGGAGCCGTAGTAGTAGTAGGCTCTTCTTCCCTGACACGCTTCCCCTTGTTGTCAGCCGGGGTCGGCGGATATATACTACATCTAGATACTATAGTCTGGAAATTTCTGGAATGCAATGTACACACATAGTCAGACCTGTAGTCATTGTGGACATTGTAGACACGCAGAAACCACATAGGTCCAGGCTGTCCAGTGTCCAGGCACAGACGGAGGCCTGTAATTTCAAGTCTTCTGGAAACATTCGGAAGCAGCACGCTGCAACTGCACATTATTATGACATTATGTGAATTTATGTGAGAATTGTGAGATCCTTCGGTAAATCACCAATGGGATTAATCTTTGGACCTGCAGAGGTGTCGAAGTACTTTCATTTTTGGTTTTGTGGCCCATTTTTGGCTTTTCTGACCCGCTGTGACACTTTGACTCAATTATGACCCAGCTGGGAGACCCCTGAGGTGCCCACAAGACTAATGGAGCTAGCGCCGCATGAACTGAACTGCTGTTTGGCTGGCGTCGTTTCCTTGGGTTGCTCAGATCACAAGTTCTTCGTTTCAGTGGGCAAATCTGCTCAGGCAAGACATTCCTTTCGAAATTCAAACAGAATCAAACGTATGAAGAAACATAAACCGGAGATATTATATAACTTGGGTAAGACTTCTAAGGTTTTTTGACAAGATTCTGGAAGGTTTGGAGTCAGAAGTCGCTTTATAGATGATCTTTAGAAACGAAGTCCAGTCAGTAGCACCCGACGACCAGAACAAACATTGTCACAGTGCGTTGGAATCCCTGGCAGGCAAGGCATAAGACCTTCGCTCCGAAAGAGTTGGGATCTCTTCTGACGATTTTGTCCGAAGTGCGCTTGGTACACGTTGACCTTTTCACCTCAGCAGCTCAAGCCATCGCACCTCGAGTTCGTGAGCTCCGCCCAGCAGAGATCATGCGATGTACTCGAGCATTGTCACGCTGTGGAGTGAAGAATGAAGCCTTTTGTCAAGCCGTTGGTGATGACATCGTGGGCCGATGGTCAAAGAGCCAACCAACAAGCCATTCAGGATTCCGTTGCGAAGACCTTGTCGAAGCATGCTGGTGCTTTGCAGTGCTGGAGTTCTACCACCATGATTTGTTGCAGCTCATGTTTCAGGTGGTCAGAGAATCCCAGAAGGTCACTGCAGATGCCCTCTGCCAGCTTTATGAGCTGCATCTATCTTTGGAGTCAGTGCCTGAGTCGCCGGTTTACCATGTCTTTGTGTAGCCTGAACAGCCGGAAACGAATATAGATAAATATAGAGGATTATATATAATGGATTATATATAGAGGAATGATATGGGCTGAGAATTCTGAATATTATTAGCGACAATGTCTAAATTTTAATGCTGCATTGTTGTCCTCCTCAGCACTCTTTGCTCTAAGGGCTGAGCACAAGGAGCGCTATGCTTCGATCCGAATAGAAGACAAGTCTGTTAGTGCGCTTCTCGAACACTATAAGGTGGGCAAATGTGGGCAGATGTGGATAGATGTGAGTGGGTAGACCTGGGTGGATGTGGGTAGATGTTGGCGATGTTTGCAGATGTGGGCTGTGATCCAGTTTGGCCGCAATTACGCAGTCCCAGTTGAAGCCACTTTCAAGCGGGGTGAGCATGCATCCGTTTTGAAGTCGTGCCTGTTTTACCTTTTCTTGATGTTTCATTGTTGGAAGGAAAATCGGCGGGATTGTCGCCGATGTTCTGAGAAAGTGCGAAGCGATATCACTGCAGCGGTGAAAGGCCTTCTAGAGGGTCACGCCTGGCACTTAGCCTATGGACCTTCAAATCTTGATGCAAGTCATGACATGAACGCTGTTGATCCAGGATGGTTAGGAGAGTTAGGGGTGTAATCACTATGTAATCGCGGAAGCTGCGAAGCTGAGCACAATGCTGTGCCACGAAGGTGCAGGCCAATCATCGCACGAGCGTGGGCTTGCTGTCTGCCAGCCCCTTAGCTCCTGTCCTCGCTTTAGCTTTGGCCAAAAATGCGGCTCTATCAAGACATCAATGATCCGGAAGATCCATATACATGCGCACAACTATACAGATACATCCTGAATCATCATGATACATCGACATTGCAGCAAAATTGTCTTCTGAGCATGTCTACCGTTGGTCAAGTGAAAAAAAAACATGACATAGAATACAGATCATCAGATCGTCTAGTTTGTTCCGTTTGCTTCCATTCTGCATGTTGTTTCTTCTTGTCATTTCTTGTCCCCTGCATCAGGATGTTGCGGCTATGAGAAAACGTTCCTCGACAGATGGCACGGTTCCCAGTTCAGCCTGATGGCCACTCTGAAATCAGCAGAACTGTTGAGCATCTTTTAACATCTTTTATTTCTTTTCTTTTTTGAGTTTTGTGCGCTGGGTCTTTGGAACACATCTTGAAATTCTATCAGCTCTGTATTTCTGTCTGCAATACCGAGAAGGCGGAAGTGCAGAATAAAGTCAAAGTAGAACTTCCAGAGCACTGCCAGTCGCACCAGCAGCACCTTTGATTTCATTTTTTCTATTTTTGTCCTCATGCTTGTATTTTCTCATCGATCAAGAGTTGATGTTGGTTTCATCGGTATCTGGAAACTTCACATGTCTTTGCTCAGAGTTGCAGGCTATGTCCACATCGATATCGACGGAGCCTTGTCTCTGATCCGTCCCATCGATCAGGACAGTACAAGACAGCACTTGAGATCATGCGGGCAACGACCGTGTAAAATAGTGTTCCATTTCTCTTTGCCAGATTTGACTTGGAACGTTTCGTAAGTCCGTGGAAATAGATGACTAGCCTGAGCAGTTTAGGCGGGGATTCTGAGCCCTCCTGGAGAATGTGGTGCCGAGTTGCGTTGCTGCGAAAGACTGAGCAAGAGTACTTTCGCACATTTTCGCAGGATGAGACTGCTGGTCCTTTGGTAGATGGCGCGGTGGCATTCAGGCCTGATTATTTTGCCCAGCTCATGGTGTGTTCGTCCATTATTTTCAAGGCTTTCTCAAAATTATTAGCCAAAACATCCCAAGACCTAGCTTGTCGGAGCAACATGGTGGAAGCAGAGGAGTTGGAACAGGATGCACAGCCGCAACAGTGTAAGGATTTTCTCGGGCAAATATTCTTCTGCGAGATTTTACAAGAAAGAATCTGCCTCCGCCATATAATCAGCAACGCTGCATTTCTTTGACTCCTTTGGCTTCAAGATCTATTCAGAGACTGCATGGGTGACATTCCATTGAACTTGACTGCATGAATCCCAACTGGATCATTGATGTGGCAAGAATTGAGAGTTTCTACATTAATCAAGCACACATTGGCACACATGTTGTTACTTCAGATCAGAAACAGAATTGAGCCTGAAGACCTTCTTTAATGCGTCTTTCTAGGCACAGAACCAGGAAGCAAATAAACCAGACTCGCACTGATACATGTTTCAGGTTGCTAGTGCGAAAAACCCGATCTCTTCAACTAGACTCGTGACAAGCTGTGCAACCTCAGGATAAAATAGGATAAAGGGGTTGTAAGGGGTTGTAAGCGGTTGTTCCATGTTGTTCCTGTATGGGCTGTGAAGATGCAAACCATTCTGGCCATTTTTGGGAGCGCTGTCTTTGGGCTTGCAAGCGAATTGAAGAGCTTCGATGTCTATCCAAATGAACCAAGCCGATTTCATCCCTATCGTAACTTCTCAGCTGCCTTGTCGCAGTGTGGTGCAAGTGCCCAGGCTGCATGAAGACTGCCTTTGTTTTGAGATGTTTTGAGTATGTCTGAGGCTTACGACAAGAAATACGTACCTTAGGGTTAGAGTCTAAAATGTTTCTTAACCATGACCCTTTGGCGAAGAAATGTGACTGGCAAATAGACTCTAAACATCTCTAAACTAGGCTTCTTAGTCCCACCAACTTTCATTAACAGTTCAACCGAATTCAGCAGCAGCTTCCTTCTGTGCGCAGCTTTGAAAAGGAACGCGGGAATACACGAAAAATACGTACTTTGACATTTTCTGAAACCAAAATAGAGTCTAAGTAATTTACTGTTCCCACGAATTAGAGTCTACTTTCTTTCTTAATGACATTTCTTGACACAGTTCCCGACTGTAACAGATGTGACATGATGAGAATGATTAGACATACTATAATGATACAGAATGATTCATAAGGAATATACAAGACAGTCAATGCACGTGTTCAATCCTTTTTGAGCTCAGCAAGATGTAGACTATGCAATGTCTAGTGTCCAGACTGCATCCTTTTTGTTGAGCTGAGGCAAACACCTAGCATGTGATCTTCAGTGTGTTGAGCACGAGCAAGTGCTGGAGGACTCGTTTGAGCACTGGTGGGACCATCAGCTGCCTTGGACAGCTCTGTTTCAGATTTGTGAGCGCATACATGATCGAGCCAGCCATGCTTACGTAGGAACAATTCTGAACAAGAGAGTCTTCTACAGATGTTGTGTACATGAATGTGAAGCTTCACCTCTTTTAGATGGTGTGTCTGAAGTGGACTTCTTATTGAGCTTGGTGGCTGAGTTGGCGACGCATGGCGACCTGCCCAACATGGTTTTTCTTTTCAACACCGGCGACCAGCCGTTCAGTGACAAAGCATATTGGAGTCCAATTCCACAATTCCATTGGGTGCGCAGTTCTGGCCACTGGACAGTGCCATTGCCGAATCCCTTTCATTTAAAGGCCTTGTGGGGCAATGTTGGTCAAAAAGATTGCCGGGAAAAGGATCTATTTCAACATCTGTGTTGCCTTGCATGCATCATGTGCTCCAAAGACACAGAGAATCACTAGATATGACTACTCATCGAAAGCAAATCCACTAGCCACAGGGCACTGTCCAAAATGTCCAAATGACCTGACCCTGGAGACAGGCCTACGCGAAGAATCTGTTGGGAGACTCTCTGGCACACAGCCAGCATCATCTGCCCTGGTCTCAAAAGATGCCTCGGATTTTTTGGCGAGGGTCCCTGTCAGCCCCAGACAACTTTGCCGTGGATGACATTGCAAGCTTGCCGCGGGTGAGACTTTTAAACTTGGCACAGGAGTACCCAGACCTCTTTGATGTCGGTATCACAAATGTCGAACCTTGGATGGAAGTTCAGGATTAAAGGCCCCATCGAAGACTTTTCTTCAAGCAATGCAAGGGACAGTAAATCCACATCTCGAACGATTCTTTTTTGGTGGCCATTCGATGATCGGGTTTTGCCCTATTTTTTGAAAGGGTCCCCTCTTTCATTCTCGTTGTCAGAGGACAGGGAGATCTACAAAGTTGCCGGCGTTTCGAACATTGAGAGTTTACTTCAACGCTTGGGTGGCAAAGTGAAACGCAAAAACTTTGCTCGAGAGATGCCCAAGTATCGATACCTAATAAACGTTGCCGCGGTTCTCTCCTCTTGGAGACTTGTGGACATGCTCGCTACGAAGTCGGTTCTTCTCCTACAAGAAAGCTGGGATCATGAGCTCATCATGGAATGGCTTGTTCCCTGGGAGCACTATGTACCCATAAGTCCCGGTTTGTCTGATCTCATCGAGAAAGTTCAATGGCTGGAACGGAATCAAGACATTGCTGAGTCAATCGCCGAGAGGGGCTTTCAACGATTCAGTGAACGGGTGAGGCGCCAGGATACGTTGTGCTACATTTGGCAGGCATTTCAGACCCTTGCTGATGTCCAGACACAAGCCACACCGGAAGAGCTTCAAGATCGCGTGAGTGAAATGAAGGAGGTGAAGCCAAAGCTGGCAAAGTTGGAGAAGTATGGAAGTGCCAGTGCTATAAGCCCAGTGAAAGATGTGAAAGCGACAGAGTTGTGACAGCCGGGGCAACATTTTCTTTTGTGATTTTTGTGCCAATCCGCCACAGTCAGAAGTGAGTTCCCTGGAGAAAAGAGAAAAAAGGCAATGACCTCCCGTGACCTCAACCGTTGGCATTTGTTAAAATTGAGCACTTGTGCACCAATCTTCCCCAAACCTCGCCAACCTTACCAACAGGTGATGTGTTCAAATCAAAGGAGCATTCCAAGGGTCACATATTCTAGTCACTATAGTATAGTCCACTGGCAAACAACCTTCAGACCTTGCCGTCTCGGGTTCAGCACTGTGGGCTTTAGTCTAGGCGATTGGCGCTGAATAGGTGCCTGAATCAGCACTTGGAGACATGCATTCTGCATTCTCTGTAGTTTTTGTTTTGCGATTAATGGGTTTGCTTGCTGATGAGCGCGCAGTCGACACAAGACTCAAGATTCCACTGGAGTCAAAGCAACCTGGGGCCATGTTTGGTCAGATGCTGATTTACTCGGAACCTTGTACAAAAAGATCATTTGCTGCTGCCGCTTGCTTGCTCCGGGAGTGGCCTTAGCCCTGATTGGTTCTGTTGTCGTCCAGAGAATGCGCAAGACATTGTACTACCACAACTGGTTTGCTGGCAGGACGTTGCAGAGCTCATAGCAAGTTGCAAGGGACATGAATTTGCACAGTGATAGTTCAACATAGTTTGTAGATGTTTGTAGTTTTTCCGAAAATCCTGTCAGGCGACGAATCTTGCAAAAGAAAGGTCTACGCGTGGCAACGGTTAGGGAAAGTGACTGGAAGAATTTGGAAGATCAGAAGGAGAGGTCGGTGCATGGTATTGAATCAAGTTCATCAGAAAAGCTCACTTGGGATTCATCGGTTGCATGTACTTTAAAACACATTGGTTACTGGGACAACATGCTGGGACATGCTGTCACACATCCTGGGCTTTGGATATCTTTGGATCTCTTTTTGATACTTGCTGCAAGATGTTAGTGACTTTGTCCAGGAGAAGCGGCGACACCTGAGATCTCTGTTATCAGCTCTGGGTGATGTCCTGGAATGAACACAGCCGATTGTAATTTTAACAACGGTTGGCGCAAGACTTCACTCAAAACACATCTCTGGTAATGGAATCGTTTCTCAACTCCAACACTTCAGTCTATGAAACTTGCGTCAATCCTGTTTGAGCCAATTCCATCCAATTCTTGCATAGAGTGTTTATATTGAAGTTTCTTTCTAGCTCTTGGCTTTGTTCCCCATCGACATCGAATGCTAGCTGCGGCTTTGCACCCAGGACGCACAAGGACATAGAAAAAGAATGAGAAAGGTATCGACGCATTCTGTCATTCTAATATGACAAGACATTTCAAGTTTTCCATTAACAGCTTTCGCCCAGTGCTGATTGCCACCGGCCTCTGTGGAGTTCTTCAGTCGCAAAACAAATTTTGCAAATTCGCTCGCAGGCGTTTGGTGTTCTCTTCTTCGGCCACAGTGTACAGGCAACTCTTTGTATCCCGACCAAATCTGTTTTGCGGCGTGTTTTATTACAGATTCTAGCATGAAAGTGTTGGACAGAACGTATCAACAGCACTTCGTTTATGCATAACATAGTGCATAAATGTGCATAATACACATCAAATCTGTCCAATTCCTATTTCTTTAGAGCAAGCAGGACCCTGTGTCACTTGCTTGGCTTGGAGGCCGTGTGAGGAGCCGATTGATGAGTCCAAGCCTTTGGGTTGTCCCGCGCTCAAAGTGCTTCAAGAGTTGGAAACTCGTTGGATCCCGTCACGCCGTAGGAAGGTCTCCACTGCCACCCTACGTACACAGTTTGAAGACGTGCCAAGACGTGACAAGACGTGGCAAGACGTGACAAGAGGTGACACGTCCAACACACCGCAGTCGCCGCGTGTCGCCGCGTTTTCCCAGGCACAAATCCTTATGGCTGGACGAAGTTCATGATCGAGCAGGCTGGAAGCAGCGAACATCCGGGGGCATCAACGTAACTAGATCTGAAACTTGTAGGATCTGGTAAGAAAGTCTCAAACACATTTGGTCACGAAAGACGCAGAGGTATTGCTCGCCAGAGTTTGTTTGGCCTGGGCTTGTCATTGCGGGATGATTGCACGAATAAAGATATCTGTCATTTTTTGGCAACAGCCAAGCTCAAAAGACCTTTGGCGTGGTAGTGTGATGTTCTCCAATAGCAATCATAGCAGAGGCTTTTTCGCTGGCTGCACTTGACTGCCAGATCTTGGCGGGCTTCGCAACAGCGAACCCAAGCTTTTCCGCTACTTGGCACGCCTTGCCGATGTAGCAGAGTTCCTTTTAACTTGACGCTTCCCCATAGCAAACACGGATTGGACAAGAGATTGTTTGATCTGTGGCATCCTCAACCACATCCAAGATTTCGATCCTCCGCTACTTCAACCCAGTGGGCGTGTTGCTGCCATGTTGGTTCTGTTACAATTCCATTTGTAAGTATACCCAAACGGGCTAACGTGCCCTAGCAATTTGCATTGGCTGATTTGGAACACACTCACAATGGTACCCAGTCTCTTCTGCAAGTCGCATGGTATGGAAAGGAAGCAAGTAAGGAAAGCACATGTGGAAAGTTTGATTTATGCAAACTGAAAAACTATGAACAATTGAAAGACTATGGCTGCAATTTTTCAATATTCCTTCGCGATGCAAATGGACTCAATCAGTCTGCCAGGCACACCCCAGTGGCAGGAGAAGTCTCCTTTGGTGGACGTGGTTTGATCAAAGCCTGAAAAAATTACATCCATTCAATGTCCATTCAAGCTAGGAATCATTAAGAATCACTTTCAGCCTTGCCGCATCCTTTCAGAATAAAGATAATAAAGGTTTCAAAAACTAGTTGCACGACCTGCACGACCATAATCATATGATGTAAGCGACCACTTGGCCAGCTTTGGCGAGGATAGGAGAAAATCCACATGGACCTCCGAACAATTTGATGCCGTTTGTGCAACAGGTTGCTGCTTTGATTGCTGTCAGTTATACAAGCCTTCGATATCCTTCGATTCAAGATATTGGAGACAGGAAACAGATGACAGCTGTGACAGGATTAGAGATGCAATGCGAGCTTGCAATGTTTGTGACCTACATAATACCTCCTTTGACTCTTTTGCAGGTTGCAGTTGGCCGCAGGGAATGCCTCAGTGTTTTCGGGTGGGAGTCTCCGCTTTAAGCTTACCGCCTTACCGCTTTAAAGTTTAGGGCGCTATTCAGACATGTCAGACATGTCAGATTGGAACCTTTGACCGTTTGACATTCTCTTTGAGATCTCTTGATGATAGCCCCCTCTTCGGGTCTGTCTGTAGAGCTGCTGATGAGAGACTGCTACTGCGAAGGCTTAGTAAGGAAGGCCACTACCACACCGATTCCAGTTCCAACTCCATGTAGGGCCCAAAGGACCTTAAGCGATCCAAAAGGATCTAAAAGGGATAAACAATTGACCCATGAATGATGAAGCATAGAATCACCACGCAGTTTGCCCCTGCCAGAAACGACTATGCAACGCATGATGGCACTGGTGTGCGCGTCCAAGTCTTAGATTGTTCTTTTTTGAGTTGCAACAGGTTTTGTCGAATTCTGTCAATTCATCATGTTCAATGATTGTCACGAAAGCTAGCTTGCTAGCTGGAGTTGGATTTGCTTTAGCAATGCATTGGGGGCAGCTTCCATGATCTTTCATGTCGAACGGTTTTGCGGCCCCGGCGTTCGGCAAGATTATATAATCATGTCGAACTGTGACCCCTCTCTCCCTCCCCCTCGGGCTCAAACCCCGCTGCGTCCATCCCGCTGGGTTTCATCCGTGGTGCAATGTAATATAAATTTAATCTAATCCAATCTCATCTAATCGGGACCCATATTTTTTTGACCCCTCGACCTTGTTTTTTGACCCATCCACCTTGTTTTTTTGACCCCCGCCCTGTTCTTTTGAACCCTGACCATTGCCATGTTTTTTTGCCCAATCTAACCTAATTTAATGCAACACAATGTAATGTGATGAAAGAACAGCCACTTGGAGTCTTGCATTCCATGTTCTGAAAAGGTCTGCATCAAAAGATTACCGGGTCTTGGCGAGGAATGGAAGATGCGCTTCTAAAGATTCCCAAACATTTCTTGCTCGATGGATGTATGCACCAAAGTTACC
>CAMXCT020001073.1:49758-57258 GCA_947184155.2 Cladocopium goreaui
CCTTTCTACCTATCTTATCCTATCTTATCCTATCTTATCCTATCTTGTCAGATCTTGTCCTATCTTATCCTATCTTTCTTTCTGACCCTATCGTATCCTATCTTATCCTTCTTGATCCTGCCTGACCCTTTCTTAACCTATCTTATCCGACCTTATCCTTTCTTATCCTATCTTATCCTTCTTGATCCTACCTGACCCTTTCTTATCCTATCTTATCCGACCTTACTATCCTATCTGTCCTATCTATCCTACCTACCCTATCCATCCTATCCCTCCTTTCTTTCCTATCTATTCTAAACACCCTATCTATCTTAGTACCTATCTTAGTACCTATCTTAGTACCTATCTTAGTACCTATCTTAGTACCTATCTTAGTACCTATCTATCCTATCTATCCTATCTATCCTATCTATCCTATCTATCTACATATCTATCTATGTATCTATCTTTCTATCTATCTATCTATCTTTCTATCTATCTATCTACCTGTCTGTCTGTCTGTCTGTCTGTCTATCTGTCTCTCTCTCTGTCTGTCTGTCTGTCTGTCTGTCTGTCTATCTGCCTATGTGTCTATGTGTCTATGTGTCTATGCGTCTATGTGGCTATGTGCCTATGCGTCTATGTGTCCATTTGTCTATGTGTCTATGTGTCGTTGACGGCCTCGTGCCAATGCGTTTGGCGATTTTTCCACTCCACCTGCCTAAAGTACTGTGCCTGCCACGAAAAAGTGATGCCAGGTCATACGAAGTGCTGCACCTGTCACGCAAAATCATCTCAGCAAACCTGAAGAGCTGATGCTCCAAAATGCAACCCCTCTCAGGAAATCAGCGCCCTGGCCTCCTGACATGTCTGACTCATGTGTCCTTTGCTTTTCGCCTGCCGTGCGAAAAGCATCTGTGCAGAGCCTCGTCAAACGTCCCACGCTGCCATCGTGTTTGAAACTGCTGCAAAACCACACGTTTGACTCGCTTTTCACAAGGTGCAGAATCCATTGCGCCTGCCATGCAAAGCGGCGCTGGAACGTGCAAAAGTGGTCTGAAAGTGGTCCCAACCCGAACTCGTGTAGGCAGGTAGAGAGAGAGAGAGAGATAGAGAGAGAGATAGAGAGAGAGAGGTTTGGATATGGATATGGATGGATGGATGCACGGATGATGCACACATGTTTGAAGGAAACTTTAGCACAATTGCTTACTTTCAGATAGGCAGATAGATTGACAGATAAAGAAAGGGAAAGAGAAAGAACGAGAGAAACAGAAAGAGAAAGGGAAAGGGAGATAGAGATGGAGAGAGAGAGAGAGGGAGATAAAGAGGGAGAGAGCGAGAGAGAGATAGATGGAGAGAGATCGAGACAGATAGCCAAGGAGATAGAGAAACGGATAGTCGGGGAGACAGATAAACAAAGACAGAGGAAAATGGAGACAGAGGAAAAAAAAACGAGACACGACAGAGAGACTCAGAGCCTCGACCACGTTTTGGTCCACCATGGCGCTGCCATCCATGCATCGCAAGAACCCACCTCTCCTATAGGTTTTCTATCTTTGAAACTTCCGCCACCGCCTTGTGCAGTACTACTGGTACTATATGTACATGGTACATATTATTGTTGTACATGTGTTTGGCGTTTTGTCATTCTCCACAAACTCTGCAGCTCTTCACAATGGATGGCGGCTGCATCATTCACAACTTGGGTTCCGGCACGGGCTACTCTGCCCGTGGCTTAAGCATTCTTTGGCATCTTGAGCAAGATGTGTTTCAGAAAAAGAAATGGGAGACAGCACAGACCCAATCGGAAAGGCGTGGAAACGTCTGGAAAGACGCAGGAGAACCTGATCCATCTTGATCCACTTCCAAGATCTTCTAAGGTCCTCGACATGGTGAAAGCCTTCGAGGCACCAGAAAGTGAAGTTCTGTGCCATTCCGTGCTGAAGGAAGTGCAGTTGAAGTTCCCAGAACCAATAATGCAGAGCTCTCCAAATGTCTGCAGGAGGCAAGTGGAAAGAAGATTGCGTACAAGGTAGACCAATTGATGGTTCCGAAACGCTTTGGGCACCGAGCGTAGAGACTGTGCGCTGCATGGGAGATATTTTAAACTTGTGCTGCATGGATCGTCGCGCTGTCAAAACAACGGTTGCATCAAGTTGCATCAAGTTGCTTCAAGTTGCTTCATATATATAATATAGTATATATAATATCATATACATATATGATTTAATATATATATATATTTATTAGTATATATATAATATAATATATATATATATAATCAATATATAATTATATATATATAAACATAAATAATATAATATACATATATATATATACAAATAATGTAATTTACATATATATATAATACAATATATATATATAATTTAATTTTCATATATATATATACATATATGCAAAATGATATACATATATATATATATTTAATACAATATATACATATAAATATAACATATGATTTGATATATATATATAATAATAATATAACATATGTTTATGCAATAAATAGATAATTTAATGTAATATATATATACATTTGTTAGATTTGTTAGATTTTGTTAGCAACTTTTAGCAACCAGCACAGGTTGTCGAGAGAAGAGCTGGTGATCTTGGCACGGTCATAGCCGACGCCTCGAAGGTTGGCACCGGGTGAGTCAAACTTCAGGCCGCTTCTTCAGCACGTGCTTGTCACAGGCCAAAGCGGATTTCGGGTGGCAGACCAAGCGAGGCTTGAAGGTCAGGTGCTTCTTGAATGAATTGGAATCACTTTGATCATTTTGCAAGTTGATTTATTTTGCTCTAGTGAATTTCAAGTGCTTCTCGCTTCCCTATTTCCTGTGCTTTCTCTACGCAAGCCAGGAGATGTGCGAAAGCGCCTGGAATTGGCAGTCAAAGAACCCCTATGGCTATGAGGATGGCCCTGGCAAGGAGTGGGCGAGTGGCTGCACGTGGCTGGAGTTTGGCGTTTGGTCGTTTTAGGTTTGCTGAAGGGCCAAAGGCATGACTCCTCTGTTTAAAAATGTTTTAAGTATATGATGTATATGTCCATAATTGCATATATATATATATATAGAATTATTCAATTTTGTAGTAGTTGCTGGCCCAAGACCCCAAGGTGATCAATCAGGGAACATTGAATGCGGAATTGAACACACCTACAAAGTTTTGATGTTTTTGGAACAGAAGGGAGGATGAGGGGGGGGTGAAGGCGTGCACATTGTAGAAACGCGCATGTTTTGCACTATCTGCTTAAAATCATCCTGTCTGCTGATCTGCTTCCATTCCTGGAGCTTGGATCTATCCCAAACTCTCATACAAACAATCCAATTTTTAAAAAAGGAAAAGCAGCCCCAAAACCCATGGAAAAACAAAAAACAAGGTGGGCCAGAGAACCCAAAAGCAAGACGGCACACAGCACGCCTTTTTTTGAAAATGTTGTGGTGTGGGCAGCTGTGCTCTGGAAGAAATCGATGTAAGATCTTCACTGAAACATCGTGCGCACTGATGGTATCAGGGGCCACAATTCACCACAGCATGCTGTGTCAGCTACGTCTACATTCTTCTAGTCGCTATTGCTTCTAATGTAATTAACTTTATCCCATCTTTCTAGTCGCTATTTATTTCTGGGTTCTCGTTTAGTTTGCTTCGCCGCAGAGGGAGCGAGGACGAAGCGTGGACGGACAGAACACCGTGCGAAATGAAAACTAAACGACGGAGGGAGTTGACCAAAAGAGCATAAAAACGAAGATATGAAGGTGACAGATGGTGGAGGATCATGAAAAATGAGACATGATGAAAGATGGGTAAAGACTTCTCTGTACAAAAGCCTCTTTGCATAAAAGCTTCTGTATGTAAAAGCTTCTGTGGGTAAAAACTTCTCTGTGTAAAGGTTTTTGGTGTAAAAGCTTCTGTGTGTAAAAGCTTCCGTGTAAAACGTCCTCTGCGTGTAAAAGTTTCTGTTTGTGAAAGTTTCTTTGCGTACCAGCTTCTGTCTCTAAAAGCTCCTCTGTGTCAAGGTGTTGTTTGTGTAAAGCTTCTGTGTGCAAAATTTCTCTGTGTAAAAGACTTCTCTGTGTCAAAGCCTCTGAGTGTACAAGCTTCTCTGTGTAAAAGTTCCTCTGTGTACAAGCTCCTCTGTGAAAAAGCTGCTCTGTGTAAAAGGCTCCTCTGTGTAAAAGCCTCTGTGTGTGCAAGCTTCTCTGTGTCAAGACTTCTTTGTGTAAAGATTTCTCTGTGTAAAAACTACTCTGTGTAAACGCTACTGTGTGTAAAAGCTTTCCCGTGTAAACGCCTCCGTGTGTAAAGACTCCTCTGTGTAAACCCGTCTGTGTGTCAAAGCTCCTTTGTGAAAAGGTTTTTTTTGGTGGAAAAGCTTCTGTGTGCAAAAGCTTCTGTGTGTAAAAGTTTCTGTGTGTAAAAGCTTCTGTGTGTAAAGGTTTTTGTGTGTAAAAGCTTCTGTGTGTGTTAAAAAACCTTCTGTAAAAGCTTCTTCTGTGTAAAAAAGCTCCCCTGTGTGTACAAGCTTCGCTGCGTAAAAGCTGCTCTATGTAAAAGTTCTGTGCGCCGTAAAGTTGTCTGTTTGTAAAACCTCCTGTGTGTGAACGGGTCTGTGTGTACAAGATTCTGTGTGCAAAAGCTCCTCTGTGTAAAGACTTCTCTGTGTAAACGCGTCTGTGCGTAAAGGCTTCCGCCCAATGGTCATCATCTGCACCACTATCATCACTATCTGCATCACTGACCATCGAAAAATATGAAACATCATTGAAACATCAATTCCTTGTCAGAACGCCACCAACTTGCCAGGCTCATCCAGGCTCAAAAGATCTCACCACTTTTAGCTCACAGCATCTCACAGCTCTTCCTCCTCGTCATCGTCCTCCGGGTGGCACATCCTCAGGCTGGGCACCCTGTGTAAGACTTCGCTGTGTAAAAGCTACTTTGTGCAAAAGGTTCTGTGCGTAAAAGGCTTCTGTGTGCAAAAGCTCCTCTGTGTAAAGGCGTCTGTGCGTAAAAGCTCCTCTGTGTAAGACTTTAAGACTTCTCGGTGCACAAAGCTTCTAAGCGTGAAAGTTTCTGTGTGTAAAAGCTTTCCTGGGTAAAAGTTTTCTTGTGCAAAAGCTCCTGTGTGTAAAAACTTCTCTGTGTAAAGGCTTTTTTGTGTAAAAGCTTCTGTGTGTACAAGCTGCTCTGTCTAAAAGTTTCAGTGCGCCGAAAGCGTGTCTATTTGTAAAACCTTCTGTGTGTAAACGTGTCTGTGTGTGTAAAAGCTTCTGTGTGTAAATCTCCTTTGTGTAAGGACTTCTCTGCGTAAAGGCTCCTCCGTGTCAAGACTTCTCTGTACAAAAGGCTTCTCTCTGTAAAAGCCTTTGTGTGTACAGGCTTCTCTGTCTCAAGACTTCTCTGTGTAAAGACTTCTGTGTAAAAGCTACTCTGTGCAAAAAAGCTTCTGTGCGTAAAGGCTTCTGTGTGCAAACGCGTCCTTGTGTCAAGACCCCTCTGTGTAAACGCGTCTGTGTGTCAAAGTTTCTGTGTGAAGGCTTTTTAGTGTAAAAACCTCTGAGTGTAAAAGCTTCTGTGTGTAAGACCTTCTCTGTGTAAAGGGCCCTTTCCCGTGCAGAAGCTTTCTGCGTGTGAAAGCTTTTCTGTGCGTAAACGTTTTTTGTGTGTAAACACTTTGTGTGCAAAAACTCATCTATGTAAAGACTTATTTGTGCAAACCCGTCTGTGCGTAAAAGCTCCTCTGTGTAAGACTTCTTGGTGAAAGAAGTTTCTCAGTGTAAAAGCTTTCCTGTGTAAAAGCTTTCCTGTGTAAAAGCTTCCTTGTGCAAAAGCTCCTGTGTGTAAAAACTCTCTGTGTAAAGGCTTTTTTTGTGAAAACGCTTCTGTGTGTAAAAGCTGCTCTGTGTAAAAGTTTCAGTGCGCCGTAAATGCTTCTGTGTGTAAAACTTCCTGTGTGTAAACGCGTCTGTGTGTAAAAGCTTCTGTGTGTAAATCTCCTTTTTGTAACTCTGTGTAAAGACTTCTCTGTGTAAAAGCTGCTCTGCGTAAAAGCTTCTGTGTGTGGAGGCTTCTGTGTGTAAACGCGTCCGTGTGTAAACACTCCTGTGTAAACACGACTGTGTGTAAAAGCTTTTGTGTAAACGTTTTTTTGCGTTAAAACTTCTGTGTGTAAGAGCCTCTCTGTGTAAAGGCTTTCCCGTGTAAAAGCTTCTGTGTTTAAAAGCTTCCGTGTGTAAAGCCCTTCTGTGTGTAAGCGTTTCTGTGTGTAAAGGCTGCTCTGCGTAAAAGGTTGTTTGTGTAAAAGCGTCTATGTGTAAAAGCTCCTCTGTGTGTAGAAGCTTCTCTGTGTAAAAGCTCCTCTGTGTAAAGACTTCTCTGTGTCAAAGCCTCTGCGTGTACAAGCTTTTCCGTAGCTTCTCTGTGTAAACACATCTGTGTGTGTGCAAGCTTCTCTGTGTCAAGAATACTCTGTATAAAGACTTCTCTGTGTAAAAGCTTCTGTGTGTAAAACCTTTCCTGTGTAAAAGTTTCTCTGTGTAAAAGATTCTGTTTGTAGAGCCCTCCCTGTGTACAAGCTTCTCTGTGTAAAAGATCCGCCGTGTAAAGCTCCTCTGTGTAAAGCTCCTCTGTGTAAAAGCTGCTCTGTGTAAAACCCGTGCCAACAGCTCCGCATTTTCAGTGCCGCTCCCTCCCAGCAGAGCTCTTCCCAAGCTATTTCCCCACCTGTCCGTTCACGCTGATGCATATCCTATGCTTGGGTTATCGTTGAGTTTGCTTCGCTGCAAAGGGAGCGAAAACCAAGCATCGACGGACAGAACGCCGAGCAAAATGAAAACTCCTCCAGCAAAGAGCTTTTTCCCATGCATGTCCGGCATGTCCCTTTGCCTAGCGTTTAGACACCGTTTGATGAGTCTTTGGCACCGGTTTTTCGGGACAATCGCGTTGATGGAATTTGTCCTGAAAAATCCGTGCCAACAGCTCCGCTCCTTTAGTCTCGCTCCCTGCCAACGAAGCAATGCATGTCCCATGGCCCAGGGTTTGCAAACTTTGGCAGCTCTTGGGTGCACAGTTTTTCGGAACAATCGTATTGATGAAATTTGTCCTGAAAAACCCGTGCCAACAGCAGTCTTGGGCGCACAGTTTTTCGGGACAATCGCATTGATGGAATTTGTCCTGAAAACCCGTGCCAACAGCTCTGCTTCTCAGTACGGCGCTCCTTCCCACCGGAGCTCTCCCCAAGCTATTTCCCACGGTTTACCCCCCGTCCACCCTCTCGTCACTCCCGTATCGCTCCTTCCCACCGGAGCTCTCCCCAGCTATTTCCCACGGTTTCCCTTCCGTCCACCCTGTCGTCACTCCCGTATCGCTCCTTCCCACCGGAGCTCTCCCCAAGCTATTTCCCACGGTTTACCCCCCGTCCACCCTCTCGTCACTCCCGTATCGCTCCTTCCCACCGGAGCTCTCCCCAGCTATTTCCCACGGTTTCCCTTCCGTCCA
>CAMXCT020001073.1:59758-87258 GCA_947184155.2 Cladocopium goreaui
TAGATAGGTAGGTAGGTGGATAGTCAGAGAAAGAGAGAGAAAGAGAGGAGACCTCAAGCACCTTTCGGTCCATCAGTGGATTCGCTCTGCCATCCCTGATTCACAACAACCAATCTCTCCTATAGGTTTCCTAATTTTGAAACTTCCGCCACCGCCTTGTGCGGTACTACTGGTATGGAATCTAAGGTAAAACTCTATTTTTGAAAAATGGATTGTTTAAGCAACACTTTGTTGCACAAAAAATATGTTTGTCTCAACGTGTTTGCTCCTTCAAAAAGGCAATATTGTATCCCTCACAACAAGATTCCTCTAAATAAGGATGTTGTTTTCTTTTGGAAGAAACAAATACTATTTTGTAGAATGCCACATTATTTTCTTGGCAACTCTTGCATGCCAGAGATAAGGCATTTCTTGAAGAAATGATGGTATTCCTTTGAACAGACATGTTCATTTTAAAGGTTCAATTTTTCATTGTACAACGTAATCGGTTGAAAGAAACAACACTCTTGTAGTCATGCATTACATATATCTTGAAAAACACTAGTCTAAGACGTACTAGTTTTTCAAACAAAATGTATGGTTGAAATATATCACAATATGTTCAAAGCGAATCCTTCCTCCTCCCACTAGCCAGACATCACTCCTATAAAAATGAACAACATTCCATTCAAGGATGCAATACCCCTAGCAGGAAGTGTACAGCCTATAGCTGGAGAATACAACCAATTTTTGTTCAATACAGCCTACAACCCATTATCTCCTTTGAAAGGGGCAGTCATTGTGCAGAGCATGCAATAAATCTTTCAAACATGTGTTTGTATTTTTACATTTTCACAAAGGTACAGTACACAATTCACTGCAGAAAGCAGGGTTGTTTTCAAGATGCATGATCTTCTCAAAAAAAAAACATGTTCCTGGTACAGCAGTCTTTTCAGGAAGTGCATGTCTAAAGTTTCAGTTGCGCTTTCATACGCAAAATGTTGTGTTTCCCTGCAAGTGTGTTACTGTTTTTCAACAAGGCAGCGCTTTTAAGGCAAAATATAGATGATGCTTGGAAAAGGTCTAGATTCAATCGTAGTTAAACTATCTTTCGAAGAAGTGCATGTTAAATCTGGACATGTTCTTTTGTGAAAAGCACTCACGAACAGCATGAAAGGATGCAGAACACTTTTCAGAAAATGCAGAGTTTGCAGCTGGAAATTGTACTCATGTCTGTTCAATATCAAATACATATTTTTCGAGAAACATAAACCATTGTGAAAAAATCAAAACATTGTCAATGGCCTGTGTGTGTATATATATATAATTATATATATATATACATGGTAGTAAATGCAACAATATAATGCAGAATTCATTGCAGGCATCAAAATCATTGATGAAAACACATTCTTGTAAGATTATATTATGTTTTGAAATATTTGGTTTGAAATGTAGCATGACCATCTCATAACCACACCAACTCATGCATAATGATGCAAAACCTTGTAAAATCAGACCTTTAGCCTTTCACCACTCCACCCCCCCATGGTAAGCCGCTCTCTTTTAATAATATCGCGTAGTAGTATATACTATGTACTGATCATTTTTTTTAACACTGGTGGATAGTGCTGTGCAATGCAGTTCAAGGCTTTGACACGGAAGAGTTGCGCGTCTCACACAGCTCTTAATACACAGTCGTGCAGTGATTTTTTGTTGTATTGTGAATCACCCTGTGTCCTGGCATGAAGTGCTAGCAGCTGCAGTGTATTTGTTCATGAACATGTCCTTTACTGCATTTTGACTTCATTTCCTGATGCCCGGGAAATGACATTAAACATGAGACATCGTTTATCTGCGATGATCATATCGGCTCAGTAAGGTACCAATCAAAAAGCAGCATTTCGCCATATTTTGCCTCCTGCTAATTCCCGTGCCTTGAGAGCAAGGCCAGACTCAAGATGCTCACTTTGCGCGGACTGACATGAAAACGATGAAAGGTTCTTGATGTTCTTCAAGTGTACAAAAGCAGCTTCTGATCTTTTGAAGGTGGCATGGCGATGCAACGCCGTGGTCGTGTCCGCGCGACAACACCGGGTCGTGCTCAGGCATGACAGAAAG
This sequence comes from Cladocopium goreaui, assembly GCA_947184155.2. Taxonomy (NCBI): domain Eukaryota; class Dinophyceae; order Suessiales; family Symbiodiniaceae; genus Cladocopium; species Cladocopium goreaui. The sequence continues at coordinate 61,859 of CAMXCT020001073.1, forward strand.
TTTTTTAGAGGAAGATGCCAAAGGACCTAGGATAACGAGTAGATACAAGTAGAACAAAGTAGATACATAGATTGTTTGCCATTATATGCTGTATGAGCCATCTTTCCCAAATCTCTCCAAACTTTTCTTTTTCTTCCTGTCTGCTCTTCTGTCCACGTTGTGAGGGTGGGTCCGCAACTGGACTGAGCATCAAATGCCAGCGCTGAGTGGTTGCAGAGATGTCAATTTCCTTCTCTTTTTTTGTTTGGTGTAGGAGTATCACAGTTGCACTGGTAAAACTGAAGGTGTTGCAAGTACAGATATCAAGGTATCACACATCAACACCTCTCCCACAGCAATTACCTTCTTTGTTGCTCCAAGGAGAGGTTGCAGGAGTGTTGTGTTCGCAAGAGAGCTGTCAAGTTGTCAAGCTGGAGCTTTGTCACCCACAATTGCCCAACATTGGAACAACTTATCTTGGAATTATCTCACTAAATCTTACTAAGTCTTACTAAGTCTTACTATTGCTTGCAACAGGCATTCCTTGGAATGGCAGCAGCTACTCTCTTGCTCGTGGCCATGGCGAGCGATGCTTTTGTGACTGCCGGGCCTCTAGCGTTTCCTTTGGTTTGCACGCATTGGTGCTGTGTAATGTTTCATCCGGCGTGTTTTTTTTACTGCAGAGTCAGCAAGGTAGTGCCACCATCTGTGGTGCAGAAGCCAGGGCCAGTATCGATTGTGCCCCGATCTCAGCGTGGGTGAAAGATTTGGGGTAAGTAAATTGACAAGTGGATGATCTGATCAATTCAGCGACTTAGATAAACAGGGCAATAGAAAAAATAGGACAAGAAAAAATGCAGCTGGATACCACGTGCTTTGACACAGCACTTGTTATTCCCCTGCTGCCAACACTCTTTGAAAATTGTGTTCCCAGGCTCAACCGTGCCTCAAGGCCCTTTTTTTACTTTATTACACAGTTTGATACTTTTGCTTGGCATTGAGCTTGCTACTGTTTGCCATGTGTATATGTATGTGTCTGTATTTATATATATATATGTATATATATATATATACATATAATATATTATATATATACTATATGTATTCATAAAGTTGTGGTTCTGATTTTGGCGGTCAAAAAGACTCCGCGTGTGTTTCGCAAGGTTGCCTCCTACTACTGCTGAGCAGTCCTTTGATCGTTTGTTTGGTCTTCATTTCCCTTCTCAACCTAGTGTCAGGGCACCTGCGCAGGAGCAGGCGTGGTGACAAACAGAAGCTTAGCTCTGGCTTAAAGATAGACCACAAATACTTTGGTGAAAGGCACTCTGTGACTTGTTTTGCATCGATTGCAGAGGCAGCTTGTTTTCACCGATCCAACGGATTAGACAGGCACTCAGCACTGCAGCACTGCAGCACCTGAATGTTGCGTATTTGGAGGCCACAGGTCTACTTCGCACAACGGCCGCAACAGCTTTGTTGTGCTCGGGCCTGAAGCGTAAGTATTGCCTAGGATTACATGAGATTACTGATTTACATGTACAGGTGGACACAGATGGACACAGCATACATCAGCATACCGCGAAGGGAGTTGCCCTTGTATGCCCTTGCTACCCCCGGCTGCCAGTCATCTTTGACATCTCAGTCACCTCACTTGAACCAGGTCTGGCCGTGACAAGTGCGCGCCGTGGGTCAAAAGCTTCACCCAAAGTTCGCGTGCGCCGTCGTAAGCTCAAACACATTGCCTTTCACATGCGTGAGGCACATCGAGGCACGCCAATGAAGAAGCTTGTGTGATTTCGCATATCAGCCTACTTTTGTGAATTGTATAGAAGAATTGCTTGAGTTTCCCAGGGTCCCAGAAAGCTTAGAAATGCAAGGTTGTCTTCTAAGGTCAATGCTTGAATCATCAGGAAACTGTCTTGAGCAGGTACAAGCGGTCATGTGCAACGACGCGGCCAGAACAGCAGTCGAGGCACTTGTCTCACTCATCAAAAAGTATTTGGGCGGAATTCAACAGCTTCATTTTACGAAACTGAAATGAAATTGAGCAATGCGAGGGCCTATGAAACCCTTCCATGTTATTCTCACGTTTGGTCTCACTTAAACTTCAGCAGACAAATTTCATGTGTCAAGGCCAAAGCTCCAGCCCAAGTTACTGAGCAGGCTCATCAATATTGCCCACAGTGAACTGAGAGCTGAACGAATCGCATTATTGCAGATTTTGGCAACTTTCCCACAATATGCTTAAACAAGAGTGAACACAATCTCAACTTCAACTTCTTTCCAAATTCAAAGTATGTATAAGGCTAGTGAGTAATATTTCCCCTGCTAGCCTGGGTGAAATGCAGCTATGCCGTTTTTCTTTGCAAATGTCCTATGTCTCTCTTTCCGCTGAAGCCCAGAATTTAAGATTTCTAGCATGAAGTCAGGGGAAACATTGGTGTGATTGAAATGCTGAACGGGAGAGAAATGAAAGGACAATCATTATCACTTTCAGGACTGTGATTCGGAAATTAGTTTCTAGGAAGAGAAGCGTACAGCTGAAGCGTTTGGGAGTTGCTTACCGTTTGTTTTGCCTCAGGTGGCGCTTCTGGATCTTGAAGTTTGCCAAGAGAACCTCCCAGTAATAACCCCAGCAACTTCACAACGAAATGCCACAACATGAAGATGGGCAAGCCATAGCAAGCCCATATGCCACAAACTGTTGTGTGGATGCCAGTTATATAATCCCATGGATGTTGCTCCAAGTCTGTGTTGCCCCGCATCTTGGCATATGTCGAAATGTTCAAGTACCTGATCATCTTCAAGCAAAAGAAGAGCCAGTCATGTAACGTAGCATCTGAATTGACAGGAGAAGTGATTTTGCGACGGAGACATTTCTTTGTTTTCGCGTTCTTCAAGTCTTCTGTTTGCCAAATCTCTGTGCAGCCGCCCCTGTCATGACTCCTAGCACTGTCGACCCGACCAAGGCAGCTCCATCGGACTTTTTTGTGTGTCTGCATGGGACAACCTAAAGGAACACTGCATTCCTTCCATATCCTTCCATCATTTTCGTACATTTTCATAGTGTTGTTCTGTTGTTGAATCATGCTTATCTTTCTTCGTTTTTACATCCAGAGAAGCTTCTTTTGCCACCAAGGCAGCCATTGTAGCCCCCGTTTCCATGGTCAGTAGTCCCAGAGAGATCACTGCAGAGAAACACACAGCAAAACATAACAAAACATAATAAAACCATACAAACGGATACAAAAGGAATAATTTTCACAAATTTCAAAGCTTTCGTATGTTTTGGTAATCTCAATGAATTCACTCAACGAGTTCTTGGCTTTCTCCACCTTTGCTTAAGTCAGAGATTCTGGATGACTGGCGAGTCAAAAGTTGTTCTGATGTCTGATGCTTCAATTCGTTGGTGCTGTTGTTGAAGACATTACTTGAACTTGTGCAGAAACACAATAAGTGCTCTGAAGTGAAAAGTCCAACGATCAGTTGCAGGAAAAGAAATCAATTTGCTATCAACGCATATGTCATTCCCCCTAAAGTTTTCTTTACATTGATGCCACACTCCTCACACGAATGAGGCTCCGGTGGCAAAGCAACACCATAAGGCAAGAATGGTGGGCCAGTCGCGACACAGCCAGAGCCTTGGCCGTTTGGAGCATCAACACTGCTCCTGACGAAACCAAGGTCTCAAGCAGTTGCATCATGTGTTGCATCATGGTGCAAGGATCGACGGAACCAGAGTACCTTTTGCAATACCCTTTCCAATATTTTTTGCATTTTTCGTCATGGTTTTTGGCAACACTTCTGGCGACACGTTTGGCATCCTTTAACAAATGCCTTTAGGATCTTTATATAGGCACCTCGCAGCATGCTCCCCCAACTCTGATGCGCCCTTGGTGCAGCTGAGCTGCGCTGAGCTGCGCTGAAACTACAGGCAAACACCGCAGTGCTTGGGCTGCCAGGTCAGCCGAATGCTCAGCATGGCATGTTTTTCTTCCTCTTTTCTTGCTCTTCTTCTCACTTTCCATCCGCGTTCAAAGTCCAACTCTTTCAGTTGCTTGAACGGTGTTGGTTTTCTGCTAAGACAGCTACAGAAAACACGAACACTAGGAGACTCTACTTCGTTTTGCTACAGTTTTGCTGCCAATGAATGCCAACGAAAGTCTTATATAAGTTCTTCAATCCAACCTGCAGATCATGGCTGAAACACGAGCTTGATCGTAGGACTCCATAAAGTGTAACTAAGCAGGTGCTCTGAATCTGAGGCGTTCGCAGCAGGTGCGAAAAAGGCGCGGTCTCCCTTTATCTTTGAATTTGGAAAATCGGGATGGAAAGCGCTAGATTAGATGGGAACAACATGTCCACAGCCACAGGAAATATATAGACAGATGTGTGCAGGATATATATATATATGATATAACAAAATATAATACACTATAATATAATATAATCTAATAGGATATAATATAATATGATGTGATATGATATGGTATATAAAATATATATCAATAATATATATATACATATTCATATTACGACATATTGTTTGTGTATTTATTGCGCATATACGTGTATGTATATAGACAAACTAAATTATACAAAATATAATATTGCAAAACATATTATGTTGTATCAGATTTTATCTTCAACAATATTTTACTGTCAATGTATACTATGTTTCGCACTATAGTGTCCCGGAACGCAATTCAGGAGGCAATGTTGAATACAAGGCAATGTCATGTATGTATGTGATGTAATGTAATGTAATGTAATGCAATGCAATATAATGTAATGCAATGCAATGTAATGTAATGTAAAGTATGTATGTATGGTAATGCAATGCAATGTAATGTAATGTAAAGTATGTATGTATGGTAATGCAATGTAATGTAATGTGATGTAATGCAATGCAATGCAATGCACTGCACTGTAATGTAATGCAATGTAATGCAATGCAATGCAATGCAATGTAATGTAATGTAATGCAATGCAATGCAATGTAATGTAATGTAATGCAATGCAATGCAATGCAATGCAATGTAATGTAATGCAATGCAATGTAATGTAATGCAATGCAATGTAATGTAATGCAATGCAATGCAATGGAATGTAATGTAATGTAATGCAATGCAATGCAATGTAATGCAATGTAATGCAATGCAATGCAATGTAATGTAATGTAATGCAATGCAATGCAATGTAATGTAATGTAATGCAATGCAATGCAATGGAATGTAATGTAATGTAATGCAATGCAATGTAATGTAATGTAATGTAGTGTATGTATGTACATATGTAGGTGTACGATACACAACTACTGTCTACAGTGTCTACTCCTGAGAATGTGACATCACTGTGGACAGAAGCTCTACCCCAGGCTCGTCGAACAGTTGGAAAGAAGCTCCAGGCAACCACGCAGCCTGTTCCAGCAGGATGCTTACTCACAGATACACACGGTATCAACGCCTGATGCAGGGCATACTCCATTCCTTATCATTCCATGCATTCTACGAACCCATGAAGCTCCAGGTTTTTATATCTTTCATAGCTCATTGATGCTAGGTGGGACGTTTTGGATGGCTTTTGTTTCGAGGTTGCACAAGCATCCTTTGATCCGAGCACAGTCCGCAACAGCGTGCAGATCGGTCCATGCCTTGGGCTCCAAGAAAGAAGATAAAGAAGGTCGTATCATGTCGTATCACATCTTCGATTTGGATTGTTGACATCGATGAGAGTTCCACAGGTTTTGCAAGGGTACTTCTTCAATACCTTATTTTGTGATATTTTGTGATATTTTGTGTGGAAAATACATCGCCAGCATCTTTGACGTGTCACCTGTCAAATCCTGTCATCTTGGCTGTCAATGTTTATTTTCGTTGTCGCTGCGCTGAGGCCTTCGCATTTCCTCCACTCTGCGCTCTGAGAAGGGCCGTGAGTCCAAGTCGTTGGAACCTGAGAACATGACTGTAACATGACACCAAAGATCTTTGATAATAAGATATCGATAGATATCGTAAGTTATTTTTTTGTTGATTAGTTTACACCTTAGTTTACCAAAGACATGTTTATGCACCATTTTGATAGAGCTTCAGCAAGTTCAAGACGGTTTCATAATGTTTAAACAGAACTTGCAGTGAACCTAGACCAGCAAGACCCTGGAATGTACCGTGTCAGACTTGTCAGGCCATCCTCCCTTGAAGGCTCTGACATGAGTGCCCTTCGTAATTGGTGCAATGGTCATGTGGTGAAGTGTCTTCTAAAGTCTGAGAACTTGGCAAAGCATTCAAAGCCACTTTTTTAAAGCGCTCGATACGCACTGGTCGTGCTTTCCTGGCTTCAACATAGTCCAGCTTGTCAACTGCAATTTCTTCGGTTGGCATGTCTTGGAACGATGTGTGTGTGATGTCAGCAAAGGCAATTATTGAGTAGCTTTGGAGCATCAAAATCTTTCCGTCGGGGGGAAAACCACGCCAGCAGTTGTGAGCGTTTTGAAAAAAATGTCGTTTTCGCCATGGCGAAACTATTGATTCATTCCACAAAATAGGCTTAAATTTTCCCGGGAATTTGAAGTGCATTTTTGATGATGTCCTGTAATTTACAGGGAGTTTGCTCTTGAAAACGCGCGCGATGTTTTCCTCCTCTCACATCGCCATGCGCTTCTTCAAAGAGCGACCAGCGACCTCCAAAAGGTTTTTTGATTTGGAATTCATCCAACGCCATTGCCACACCCTGATGCTTCGCATCAGTTTTGGGTTCACATGGCTGTTGAGTCTGGTCGCAAGACTACATGGTATGGCCGATTTTATGAAACATAGCACTCTGAATGTATGAAAACCAAATCACAACATGAAGCTTAGTGTCGACATGTTACAAGGTCTTGTTTCTGTTTTACATCTGTATCAACATCTGTGCGCATCGTATATGTATATATATATATACACATATAATTATGATGCCAGAAAGCAAAACCCGGACGTGACGTAGCATGTGCATGTGACGCAAGTTAACATGAACGTTAACACACCCCACCCCCCCAACCCAAGACGTGACGTAGCATGTGCATGTGACGCAAGTTAACATGAACGTTAACACACCCCACCCCCCCAACCCAAGACGTGACGTAGCATGTGCATGTGACGCAAGCAAACATGAACGTTAACACACCCCACTCCCCCCAACCCAAGACGTGACGTGGCATGTGCATGTGGCGCGAGTTAACATGAACGTTAGCACACCCTACCCCCCAATCAAGACGTGACGTAGCATGTGCATGTGACGCAAATAAACATGAACGACGTGACGTAGCACACGCCACTAACACACCCCCAACCCAAGACGTGACGTAGCATGTGCATGTGACGCAAGTTAACATGAACGTTAACACACCCCACCCCCCCAACCCAAGACGTGACGTAGCATGTGCATGTGACGCAAGTTAACATGAACGTTAACACACCCCCCCCCCAACCCAAGACGTGACGTAGCATGTGCATGTGACGCAAGTTAACATGAACGTTAACACACCCCACCCCCCAACCCAAGACGTGACGTAGCATGTGCATGTGACGCAAGTGAACATGAACGTTAACACACCACCCCCCCAACCCAAGACGTGACGTAGCATGTGCATGTGATGCAAGTTAACATGAACGTGAACACACCCCCTCCCCTCAACCCAAGACGTGACGTAGCATGTGCATGTGATGCAAGTTAACATAAACCTGAACACACCCCACCCCCTCAACCCAAGACGTGACGTAGCATGTGCATGTGACGCAAGTTAATGTGCATGACGCAAGTTAACGTTAACACACCCCACCCCCCAACCCAAGACGTGACGTAGCATGTGCATGTGATGCAAGTTAACATAAACCTGAACACACCCCACCCCCTCAACCCAAGACGTGACGTAGCATGTGCATGTGACGCAAGTTAACATGAGCGTTAACACACCCCACCCCCCAACCCAAGACGTGACGTAGCATGTGCATGTGATGCAAGTTAACATAAACCTGAACACACCCCACCCCCTCAACCCAAGACGTGACGTAGCATGTGCATGTGACGCAAGATGAACGTTGACAGACCCCACCCCCCGACCCAGTAACATATGCGTGTTTTCAAAAACTTGCACGACTACTGGCGCGCTTTGCCCCCCGCTGGCAAAAACTTGTTGCCCTCAGAATTTGACAACTATTCTTCAACACCCTGCTGGGGCTGCAGCCAGCGAAGGGTGTGAAGAGACAACATGGATCAAACCACCTTGATCCCATTCAGGTCTTGGTGACTAGGGCTTTGCTGAACAGAGCATTCTCTGTCAGAGACTGGCAGCTGACCCGTAGTAGCTGACCTCACCTGGCAGGTACAGGTTTACGCATTCAAGCAAATGAATTCAGAGAATAATGGCCCGGAGCCTATTCATTTGAAGTAGAAATACATTGTACAACACATTGTAAAGGACAAAGTTGAAAGTCAAATGTTTAGCCTGAAAATCCCTCAGGCTCAAGAACGGATTACACTAATTTCCGATCAATCCCCAGCCTGGTGAAGACCTCAGTTGAGCTCTGGTCCTTCAGAGAGGAAAAACATTTCACAGATCATCACAGTACAGGATGTACAAATATTTGTTTAAAAACAAGTGAAGTTTGCTCAAATTACACAGCAAAATTCTTGCGACCATGCTCGCACCTGCCGAGGTTTGTTTGTTGGACATTGTCTTGCAGACTGAGCCATGATCCGGGGTAGTTGAGCTATTCTAGCCAGAAACGGAGGCAGACAAACCCGGAATAATCCAGAATCAGAAGTCAACAGGAGCTGGACAAGACAGAGCTGTGCCAACGAGTTGTATGTCTGCGTGTCCTTTCAGGGCAACCCAAATCCTTAAAGATATGTTGAAGGCTGGGATATTCTAGACTAGACTATTCCCGTTTTTGTTTTAGTATGAAGCACCCACACATGGTTTCTGCATGTGCCTCATCTCAGATGAGACGTAGAACGTGATGGGTAGTGCTGCAAACTTCTCAGAGTTGGAACATACGTCTCAAAGTCTGTCATGACTCAACTTTCGGTGCAGAAAGAATTCCGGACTTCAGTTCCAGGGTGGCTAAGCACAGCTTAAGCATGCTGCGCGGAGTCAAGTATAAGTAGCAAGTAGCAAGCCAGTCTGTATGATTTAGAAAAAATAGAGAGTTTTTAGATTCTTTTACGAGGCAGTTGTCAGCTTTTGGAACTTTGCACTACGGAGATCATCAGACATCTCCGACGAATCCACGACCAATCTACGACGAATCTACGATTCTAGAGGCTTATCAGATGGCTTGTCTGTCTTTGTTTTTGGCATCCACAGCTGGCAGTGCCGGGAGGGGCTCTGGCAGCGGCTGCGGTCGACTGCTGGGGCATATGGCGCACCCTCTCCTGATGGGTCCGCAACTTAGCACAGCATACAACATAAGACAGCACAGTCCACCGATTTGACTTCCAACCATACAACTTCTTGCACAGTAATTTAGATTGCAGACGTTCAAAACACCTTTCATGATGTTTTTGGTAAGCGCCAATAGGAGAAAGACGTCGTGCATTGTTTAATGTGGCGTGTGTTTTCATTTGTCCATGCATCTAAGACTGTTTAGAGTCTAGTGCTTTTGATATTTCCACATTTGCTTGCGGTGGCTTACGTCAATCGCCACTCGCTCAGGCTGCCTGCTGGGCATGGCTGCCTCAAAGGCAAGCATTCTGCCAACAGAAGTGAGTTTTTTTTATGTTTCCGATTGACATTTCCATTCAACAGACAGGTCATACTAGTAAAAAGAATCAGTTTTGCACGCCCGACAGCCACAGATAATATCTATTCTCTAGCCGTTTATGAAATTCAGTAGATTGCTTTTTATTGTTGCTGTCAAAGGCAGGATGCAGACATTTGCTGCAGAGTACCTACACCGGAGTTGCAGGGTCGTGCTTTTGCACCTGTGGCTACGATTATCTGTTCTGCTGGACTGGCTGCTCTTGGACACCATATATGTTTTATTTTTTTTACTACATTACATTCGTATCTAATACCGGGATCTTGTGGGGCTTTGGACTGGAATGTAGATTCGGTCACAGCATCAGAACATGTCAGAACCAGGATGTAGCCAGACACAGCAATGGCAGTATATATATTTGGAGATTTTCGAAACCTTCCCCTTGCGGGCGTGCAAAGCAAAGCAAGCATTCCAACTGCAGTGATCCCCCTTTGCATTGCCTGAAAGAGGCAGGCCTTCCGCGTGGATTTGCAAGTGATCCAGCTTTCCACTACTGTATCCAAAATATCTACTTGCAACTTGGAACATCCAAATCTTGTACTTTAAATGAGGAGCATCCTGGTTTCACTGTGCCCACCTATTGTCGAAATTTCGAAAGCTGGAACGCTCAGGCAGAACTGGTTTCAGAGGCGACACCTTTCAAATCGCCACTCTATATCTCTACATAGTATGTCCCAGCGCAACACATAGAACAGAAAAGTTCTTGGGCTTTGCCATGCTGCTTTGAAGTTGCATGAACTTAGCTGTACGAACTTATGCTCGAGGTATCTCGAGGTATTTCTGCAAGCTTTCTTGACAGGTCCACCAATGATACTAAGCGCATGGTGTTGATTGCTTTCTGACGGTTTAGAGATGAAGAATGATGGATATGTGAAAATTTGAGAGCACATCAGCTGATGTTCTGTGCAGGACTGACTCCTGGGTGTGCTCAGCACTTCCGCTGATGCAGCAGACAGGGAGCGCCCACAAGTCACCACAAATCACCACAGATCCTAGGTTCATGTAGGTACCATAACCCTTCCAAACCTGTCCAATATTCTTCTAATACAATACATGTGCCCAGAAACAATCGCAAACAGGTGTTGTTGGTCCTTGACGTCCTTGACGTCCAGCAGGGATTGTTTAAAGCTGTCCCTTTATCTTGGAAGACTGATAGTAGGCCCAAAGGGCTTTGTACAGTAGAGGGCTTGGTACGGATACAAGACGTGTCGACTAAAGATGGCTTCGGTGCTCAGTTCGCACGTGATGACTGATCTTTTTGCCAACTGAATGTTCGAGATGGACCATGATTTTGATTGTTCTGGCATGATCGTTTAATGTTGTAGTCAATAAGCTGATGGAAGTGACACATTGTATTATTTATTGAAATGACTCTGGTGCTAGTCAGGTCCCAGTCAGCCTCGTCAGCCTGGTCAGCCTAGTCAACCTAGTCAGCTGAGCGCGAATTTTCTGATCTCTGTGGCTGCAGTCTGCATTTTCCCTCCTGCATTTCTCCACCGCCCGCGGTCCGCGGTTCAGCCCTCTGAGATGGCTCCAGTCCGGTTTCTCTCAACGTCGCTCGGAGACAACTTGTGTTGGTCACCGCAAGCTGCTATTCAGCTGAGACATTTTGAAAATGTCGTCTTCAAGGTAGAGTTGCTACAGGTCAAGTGGGTAGAGGGTTAAGGCATGTTGAGGACGTATTTTGGGCGCTCAGGCCAAGCCAGCCTCAAAGCCAACCTCAAGTCCATGCAGCCGAAGCGATGCGACCATTCACCAATGAGACTCTTGGCCAAGACTGCACCAAGCATAGGAGTGATCCTTTGCCTTGATTTGCCAATGAAACTGCAATGCATTTGGACCTTTACCAGTAGTACCGCACAAGGCGGTGGCGGGAGTTTCAAAAATAGGAAACCTGTAGGAGAGGTTGGTTGTGAATCAGGGATGGCAGAGCGAAGCCACTGATGGACTGAAAGGTGCTTGATCTCTCTCTCTCTCTCTCTTTCTCTCTTTTTCTCTCTGTTTCTCTCTCTTTCTCTGATTATCCACCTACCTACCTACCTACCTACTGATCTATCTATCTATTCTATCTATCTATCTATCTACCTATCTACCTATCTACCTTGGATCAATCTCTTGCCTCTATCAGTGTTTTGGCCTTTACAAGATTTTACAAGTGTATACCATTTTGAGGTTGTCAGACAAATGCCAGGCCAGAAACTCATCCCCAGAGGCGACACGTGTCAGATACTTGTACCCCTGATGCTTTGCCCATCTAAGTGAAGACACATCTTCAAATATGGCACACACACATAATCACATACATATAATCACATGTATATGATATTATTATTATTGTTATTATTATAATATATACATTTTTATTTTTACATACATACATACATGCATGCATCCATCCATCCATCCATACATCCATACATCCATCCATCCATTCATACATACAGACAGGCAGACATACATACAGACAGACAGACATACATACATACAGACATACAGACATACAGACATGCAGACATACAGGCATACATACAGACATCAAGACATACAGACATACATACAGATAGCAGACATACATACATACAGACATGCATACAGACATACAGACATACATACAGACAGACAGCCATGCATGCATACATGCATACATGCATAGATACATGCATACATAGATAGATAGATAGATTAGATTAGATTAGATTAGATTAGTTTAGATAGATAGATAGATACATAGATAGATAGGTAGATAGATAGGTAGATAGATAGGTAGATAGATAGGTAGATAGATAGATACATACATACATACATACATACGTGTGTATGTGTGCGTGTGTGCATCTGTGCGTATGCATGCATGTATGCATGCATGCAATGCAAGGCAATGCAATGCAATGCAATGCAATGTAATGTATTGTAATTATGTATGTATGTATGTAATGTATGTAATGTAATGTAATGTAATGTAATGTAATGTAATGTAATGTAATGTAATGTAATGTAATGTAATGTAATGTAATGTAATGTATGTAATGTATGTATGTAATGTAATGTAATGTAATGTAATGTAATGTAATGTAATGTATGTATGTATGTATGTATGTAATGTATGTAATGTATGTAATGTATGTAATGTATGTAATTAATGTATGTAATGTAATGTAATGTAATGTAATGTAATGTAATGTTATGTATGTTATGTAATGTATGTAATGTATGTAATGTATGTAATGCATGTAATGCATGTAATGCATGTAATGTATGTAATGTATGTAATGTATGTAATGTATGTAGTGTATGTAAAGTATGTAAAGTATGTAAAGTATGTAAAGTATGTAATGTATGTAATGTATGTAATGCTTGTAATGTATGTAATGTATGTAATGTATGTAATGTATGTAATGCATGTAATGCATGTAATGCATGTAATGCATGTAATGCATGTAATGCATGTAATGCATGGAATGCATGGAATGCATGTAATGCATGTAATGCTATGTAATGCTATGTAATGCTTGTAATGCCATGTAATGCGATGTAATGCGATGTAATGCCATGTAATGCCATGTAATGCCATGTAATGCTATGTAATGCTATGTAATGCTATGTAATGCTATGTAATGCTATGTAATGCTATGTAATGCTATGTAATGCTATGTACTGCCATGTACTGCCATGTAATGCCATGTAATGCCATGTAATGCCATGTAATGCCATGTAATGCCATGTAATGCTATGTAATGCCATGTAATGCTATGTAATGCTCTGTAATGCTCTGTAATGCTCTGTAATGCTATGTAATGCTATGTAATGCTATGTAATGCTATGTAATGCTATGTAATGCTATGTAATGCTATGTAATGCTATGTAATGCTATGTAATGCTATGTAATGCTATGTAATGCTATGTAATGCTATGTAATGCTATGTAATGCTATGTAATGCTATGTAATGCTATGTAATGCTATGTAATGCTATGTAATGCAATGTATGTAATGTATGTAATGTATGTATGTATGCTATGTAATGCTATGTAATGCTATGTAATGCTATGTAATGCTATGTAATGCTATGTAATGTATGTGCAATGTATGTAATGCTATGTAATGCTATGTAATGCTATGTAATGCTATGTAATGCTATGTAATGCTAATGTATGTAATGTATGTAATGCTATGTAATGCTATGTAATGCTATGTAATGCTATGTAATGCTATGTAATGCTATGTAATGCTATGTAATGCTATGTAATGCTATGTAATGCTATGTAATGTATGTAATGTATGTAATGTATGTAATGGATGTAATGCATGTAATGCCATGCTAACTGCCTATGTAATGCTAACTGCTATGTAATGCTATGTAATGCTATGTAATGCTATGTAATGTATGTAATGCTATGTAATGCTATGTAATGCTATGTAATGCTATGTAATGCTATGTAATGCTATGTAATGCTATGTAATGCTATGTAATGCTATGTAATGCTATGTAATGCTATGCAATGCTATGTAATGCTATGCAATGCTATGCAATGCTATGCAATGCTATGCAATGCCAATGCAATGCTATGCAATGCTATGTAATGCTATGTAATGCTATGTAATGCTATGTAATGCTATGTAATGCTATGTAATGCTATGTAATGTATGTAATGCTATGTAATGCTATGTAATGCAATGTAATGCAATGTATGTAATGTATGTAATGTATGTAATGTATGTAATCTATGTAATGTATGTAATCTATGTAATGCTATGTAATGTATGTAATGCTATGTAATGCTATGTATGCTATGTAATGCTATGTAATGCTATGTAATGCTATGTAATGCTATGTAATGCTATGTAATGTATGTAATGCTATGTAATGTATGTAATGTATGTAATGTATGTAAATGTAATGCATGTAATGTATGTAATGGATGTAATGCATGTAATGTATGTAATGCTATGTAATGCTATGTACTGCTATGTAATGCTATGTAATGCTATGTAATGTAATGCTATGTAATGCTATGTAATGCTATGTAATGCTATGTAATGCTATGTAATGCTATGTAATGCTATGTAATGCTATGTAATGCTATGTAATGCTATGTAATGCTATGTAATGCTATGTAATGCATGTAATGTATGTAATGTATGTAATGTATGTAATGCATGTAATGTATGTAATGCTATGTAATGCTATGTATGCTATGTAATGCTATGTAATGCTATGTAATGCTATGTAATGCTATGTAATGCTATGTAATGCTATGTAATGCTATGTAATGCTATGTAATGCTATGTAATGCTATGTAATGCTATGTAATGCTATGTAATGCTATGTAATGCTATGTAATGCTATGTAATGTATGTAATGTATGTAATGTATGTATGTATGTACGTATGTATGTACGTATGTGCACACATACATATACACATATACACGTATACACACATATGTATATATATATATAGTTAATTATAATTAATAATGTATATTTCTATATCTCCACATTTGCATGTGTGTGTATATACATAGGTATAACTGTATATATGGTCTCGTGTTCCGTGTTCCTACCCCCCCAGGTAGCACCCTCTTCCTTTCTATTTGCAAGCTATTGGCAGCATTTCTGAGGTCTAGCCTCGTATTTGCTAGGTCTTTGCAGCATTTCGGACTACAAGCCTCGCATTTACTAGGTGCATGCTACCTTTTAGACGACCTACGTAGCACACATACTCCCCCGTTCATCCATGACCGATGACAAGTTTGTGTGACTCATGCACATACCGTGCCATTTGGGGTAGGGGCGAATGCGACCCCTGTCCTTTGCCATAGTGCCCTCTGACCGCCTTCAGCAGCGAAACCAATAGAAGAATAAGCGAGGGAGGAATGAAAGAAGGAACAGAAACTGACAAAAGAAAGTCATCTTTTTGAATCTTTTTGATAGATAGCTTCGATTGACAGACAGATCTGGGATTTGGGTTCCGATGCAAAAGATTGTGGACGTTCAATGAGATTCAAACAAATGCAGCAATTGACATGCGGTGCACTGATGTAATTACACTGTCAATGACATGCAATAAATGTCCGTTACTCGAGGATTTCAATGCTCTTCTCCTCCGGTGCTTCTGGAGGAAATCAGCGTCGGATCCTTTGTTATGGTGACAGCTTGACAGGACAGACAGGGTCATGAACATGGATGGATTCATGGAAGTGTCGGCTTTCATGAAACAATAGCAGAGAGCTGGGTTGCGAGGAAAAACTGTTGCTGCTGTTGAAGAAATAAGTCACGAAAGCTAGCGGTAGCTAGCTGAGTTACTCTTGCTTCAGCAAGGGGGGTCTGAGTCCAACACAGTGATTTTTCACTTGAACCCCCCCTCCCCCCGCCTAAGCTCCCGGGGCATTTTGAAGCAGTCTCGGAAGCAGATGGTCATGGGCTCAAATCCTGCCAGGGCCGTCGTCCCTTTGTAACTCTCTAGCTCAGGATTTGTTGAGTTTGCTGTCCAGTTGATGCCCGCCGAAACGTGCCGCAGCTAGCAGCTGCAAAGGTCAGTCACTAATTATGGCAACTATATGATATATGGTTTATTGCCAGTTACTTCTATGATTATAAATAACGGGATTATAATTCCATAATTGGGGTGACTTACTGACCACTAACTGCATTGGCATGACAGTCTGTCTTTGGGACTTGCGAAGCCGTTCTCGTCATTGAAAAGCAAGGCCATTGCAAACAGAACTGCCGTCAACTGACTTTTTACTGCTGTAAAATGCAAGTTACATACTGTTTCTTCCATAATTGGGGTGACTTACTGACCACTAACTGCATTGGCATGACAGTCTGTCTGTGGGGCTTGCGAAGCCGTTTTAGTCATTGAAAAGCAAGGCCATTGCCAACAGAACTGCCGTCAACTGACTTTTTACTGCTGTAAAATGCAAGTTACATACTGTTTCTTCCATAATTGGGGTGACTTACTGACCACTAACTGCATTGGCATGACAGTCTGTCCTTGGGACTTGCGAAGCCGTTCTCGTCATTGAAAAGCAAGGCCATTGCAAACAGAACTGCCGTCAACTGGCTTTTTACTGCTGTAAAATGCAAGTTACATGCTGTTTCATGGAAACATAAACGCTTATAACTGGAACTGCAGCCCCAAATATGGCCCAGATTACATGTTGTTCGACTGGAACTCTTCCGCAACAATTCCGTCACCAGAACATTAAACTCGATGGAGTTCTTTCTCACTCAGGTCAACACTGTGTCGGTTTGAGCCCCATCAAAAATTGGCTCGGGCCCAAACTTTATAGATTCACCATCTTCTTTGGTTAAGGTATGTTCAGATGTTTTACGACTTGCAACGGAAGCTTACATGTTGCTCGGGTGCGCAAGATGCCTCACCCGGACATTAGGCTCGATATAGTTCTTTCTGACTCGGGTCAAGACTCTGTAGATTTGAGCCCCGTCGAAAATTATAATTTTGGATGGGGCCCAAACTTTATACTGTCACCATCTTCTTTGGTTAACATGTTTTAAGATTGAAAACGGAAGCTTACTTGTTGTTGGGAGGGAACTCTTTCGCAAGATGCCTCACAAGAACATATATGAGCTCCATAAGTTCTTTCTAACTCAGGTCAACACTGTGTAGATTTGAGCCCCATGGAAATTATAATTTTGGATGGGGCCCAAACTTTATAGAGTCACCATCTTCTTTGGTTCAGATGCTTTACGACCCAAACTTTATCGAGTCACCATCTTCTTTGGTTCAGATGTTTTACAACTTGCAACGGAAGCTTGCATGTTGTTCGGGTGCGCAAGATGCCTCACCCGGACATTAGGCTCGATATAGTTCTTTCTGACTCGGGTCAAGACTGTGTCAATTTGAGCCCCATCGAAAATTATAATTTTGGATGGGGCCGGGGCCCAAACTTTACAGGGTCACCATCTTCTTTCGTTCTGATGTTTTACGACTTGCAACGGAAGATTACTTGTTGTCGGGATGGAACTCTTCCGCAACAAGTCCGTCACCAGAACATTAAACTCGATGGAGTTCTTTCTCACTCAGGTCAACACTGTGTCGGTTTGAGCCCCATCGAAAATTGGCTCGGGCCCACACCTCATAGATTCACCATCTTCTTTGGTTAAGGTATGTTCAGATGTTTTACGACTTGCAACGGAAGCTTACGTGTTGTTCGAGTGCGCAAGATGCCTCACCAGGACATTAGGCTCGATATAGTTCTTTCTGACTCGGGTCAAGACTCTGTAGATTTGAGCCCCGTCGAAAATTGTAATTTTGGACGGGACCCAAACTTTATAGAGTCACCATCTTCTTTGTTTCAGATGTTTTACGACCCAAACTTTATAGAGTCACCATCTTCTTTGGTTCAGATGTTTTCCGACCTGCAACGGCAGCTTACATGTTGTTCGCGTGCGCAAGATGCCTCACCACAACATGGGGCTCCATAGCGTTCTTTCTGACACAGGTCAAGACTGTGTACATTTGAGCTCATGGAAAATTATAATTTTGGATGGGGCCCCAAATTTTGTCCGGTCACCATCTTCTTTGCTTCAGATGTTTTACGACTTGCAACGGAAAATTGCATGTTGTTCCAATCTTGCGCAAGCCGCAAGCTGCCTCGCCAGAACATTTGTCTCGATCTGGTTCTTTCTGACTCAGGTCAAAACTGTCTTTGAGCCCCATCGAAAATTCTAATTTTCGATGGGGCCCAAACTTTGTAGAGTCAACATTTTCTTTGTTTCAAATGTTTTACGGCTTGCAACGGAAGCTTACATGTTGTTCGGGTGCGCAAGATGCCTCACCAGCACATTAGGCTCGATATAGTTCTTTCTGACTCGGGTCAAGACTGTGTCGATTTGAGCCCCATCGAAAATTATAATTTTGGATGGGGCCCAAACTTTACAGGGTCACCATCTTCTTTCGTTCTGATGTTTTACGACTTGCAATGGAAGATTACTTGTTGTTCGGCTGGCACTCTTGCGCCAGATGCCTCACCAGAACGTTAGGCTCGATATAGTTCTTTCTGACACACGTCAACAGGGTGTGCTTTGAGCCCCATCGAAAATTCTACTTTTGGATGGGGCCCAAACTTTATACTGTCACCATCTTCTTTGGTTAACATGTTTTTTAAGATTGGAAACGGAAGCTTACTTGTTGTTGGGATGGAACTCTTTTGCAAGATGCCTCACCAGAACATAGAGCTCCATAAGTTCTTTCTAACTCAGGTCAACACTGTGTAGATTTGAGCCCCATGGAAATTATAATTTTGGATGGGGCCCAAACTTTACACAGAGTCACCATCTTCTTTGGTTCAGATGCTTTACGACTTGCAACGGAAAATTGCATGTTGTTCCAATCTTGCGCAAGCTGCCTCACCAGAACATTTGTCTTGATCCGGTTCTTTCTGACTCAGGCCAAAACTGTCTAGATTTGAACCCCATCGAAAATTTTAATTTTGCATGGGGCCCAAACTTTGTAGAGTCACCATCTTCTTTGGTTCAAATGTTTTACGACTTGCAGCGGAAGCTTACATGTTGTTCGGGTGCGCAAGATGCCTCACCAGCACATTAGGCTCGATATAGTTCTTTCTGAGCCGGGTCAAGACTGTGTCGATTTGAGCCCCATCGAAAATTATAATTTTGGATGGGGCCCAAACTTTACAGAGTCACCATCTTCTTTCGTTCTGATGTTTTACGACTTGCATGATGTTTTACGACTTGCAATGGAAGATTACTTGTTGTTCGGCTGGCGCTCTTGCGCCAGATGCCTCACCAGAACGTTAGGCTCGATATAGTTCTTTCTGACACACGTCAACAGGGTGTGCTTTGAGCCCCATCGAAAAGTCTTCGTTTGGATGGGGCCCAAACTTTATACTGTCACCATCTTCTTTGGCTAACATGTTTTAAGACTGGCAACGGAAGCTTACTTGTTGTTGGGATGGAACTCTTTTGCAAGATGCCTCACCAGAACATAGAGCTCCACAGGTTCTTTCTAACTCAGGTCAACACTGTGTAGATTTGAGCCCCATGGAAAATTATAATTTTGGATGGGGCCCAAATTTTGTCCGGTACCAAGAGCTTCTAACAGATTGGCAGTGGGCCCAATAGAATTCTTTGATCTTCGGTCCAATCAAAAACACTTCTGGATAGGGCCCCAACTTTTTCCAATACCCATGTTCTTGGCTTCACATGTTATAGGAATGCAAGCTGAAAATTACACTTCTTCTTTGAAACAATTTTGAATCCTTCCATATGGATCACTGTCGTCTACCCTTCCCTGAATGTTTCCAAGTTCAACCCACCTAGTTCCACATTCATATGACCTTTGGCTTTCGTTCACCCCCCTGGGCCTCAAGTCCAGCCCTGTCGCTCTTACAGACATTTGCAGATTCAAAACACAGATTCGAGGTTGCAGCTATGCAGACTTTGGAACTCACTGTGGAGGCTTGTGGCTGCCTCATTCACAGGCCAACGGCCACACAGGGATCATGAATCGAAATAGGGGGTGCGGGTGACCAAAGTCGCAGTTTGAGAGCTCGACTGTGCTGTGAAGTAAAGCCACGACTGATATTCCCTGCAAAGTCTTTGTCTTTTGGATACGATCGCACTTGCGCAGGTTCGGGAGGTAGCGAGAGGAGTTTTAGAGTTCTTGGCTTCTGAGTCCAGCCTGACTGCTGTGGCCCAAGATGTGGCGCAGGACCGAGTCTGCATCCTTTTCGAAGTGTCGAACGCATTAGACTCATTAGACGCATTAGGGTGCATTAGGCAGATCCACGCAACTGTTCGTTCTTAAGGGTTTCTTGTGCATATCATGGACTCTTGTGCTTTTCCAACCTGCAATTTGGTGTGTGTTGCTCAAGCGAGTAGAACGGAAATACTAGTTCAGCTGAGCGCTGGTTTGTGAAGATGGCGCAAGATGCTTTGAACAGCTCTTCCAACACCAAAGCCACCTCTCTGATGTTCAAACTCTCATGCAAGATGTCCCAGGGTGGCTTTTTGGAGCAGTTGCACCAGCTATGTGGAATTTCCATGTACGAGTACAACTTTGTCCATCTTCCATGGAAGCAACTGGCCATTGTGAACTTCACCAGCACAGCGATCTGTGATCATTGTTTTCAGGTGATGAAACAGGCTGCGGGAGCTCCAGGTGTTTGTGTTGCAAATCTGCAAGCAGGACTGCACCAAGGTTTGGCGGCAAACTTGGCATACTTCTGTGCCAAGTGTTGCCAGCAGAGTGACTACAAGACTCTGCCGATGATTTTGGTAAATGGAAAGGAAGTGCCTTTGGGGCTGGCCTGCGATCTCTTTGTTAGCAATGATTTGCTCGTCCAATACTTGGAGCACTTGCCAACACGTGGCAAGATGGCAGAGAAGAAGGGCAAGAGCTACCAGCCTCGAACTGGTCAGATGCTCTACGGCAATCAGGGTTCAAAACCCGATCGGCCGCATTGCAACCTGCTACGCGACCAGCTCAAGACGGGCATCCCCGTGGAGGCTGCCGATCAATGTTACGATGTCGAAGGAGTTTCCGCCATCGTCTTCAGTCTCTGAGAGCATGCTTTTCAAAACAGGGTCGAAGACCGGGCCAAATCCCCATGCTTGTGAAGCTGTAGCCAGAAAACAACACTGGCAATGTGGGTTGGCGTCTTTTGGGCATCTTTTGGAATTCTTGAAGGTGCTCGGTTTGATCTGGAGCCTGCTGCGACTTGTAGGTTTCAGGAGTTCTCACACAGCAACCTCCTTGGAGACTGCAACACGTTGGAGCAGTGATTCAAAAAGTAGGGCGAGTTGTTTCTGAGTGACTTCGGAGCCATGTGCTCACAAAACTTCTCGTGGCCATTGGCCATGGCCATATCTGATCAAAGACTAAATGTATAATACTTGAAGTAATTCTTTTTCTGTTTTGCAAATTTAGTTTTGGGTCGCGAGGAGCTTCCCGCCAGAAGAGCTGCTGCTGCTGCAGTGCAGATTCATTGGTGATGATTACTGCGAGTATCTCCCTGGAAGAATCATCGTAAAGCGGCCATGCTCTGCCACCAGACTTGTTCTTGGTTTCCCTTTCACCATGTTTCAATGTCTTTAACCATCCGCAGAATTTCTTTGCTTCCACAGAATGCAATGAGAAAGCACTTCAAGCAGCTGTGCTGGTACTTTGCTTCGTTAAACTTCAGAATGCTTCATTGCCTGCATGTTCTTGCTAGCCTAGTTTTTCCAGCAGTCCTCAGGCACCACTACTTTGGTGGTGACAACAAGCATGGGTTGAAACTACAACTACACCGAGTGAAGTTGCAACAAGCTCAAGGGGGTGTGAGTGAAGTTGCACCAAGCTGAAGCGCGGCTTGCGATGTCTCTTGGCATCTTTTGTCACTAAGCGGACATGTGCTGGAGGCAAGAGATTTGGGCTTTGTAAAGTTCCAATTGCAGGCACCCAACGATGCAAGTCCATCCAATGTATAGAATCACTTAAACAAGCTTGCTTTGACGTCCAGCAGGGATTGTTTAAAGCTGTCTCTTTATCTTGGAAGATTGATAGTAGGCCCAAAGGGCTTTGTACAGTAGAGGGCTTGGTACGGATAGAAGACGTGTCGACTAAAGATGGCTTCGGTGCTCAGTTCGCACGTGATGACTGATCTTTTTGCCAACTGAATGTTCGAGATGGACCATGACTTTGATTGTTCTGGCATGATCGTTTAATGTTGTAGTCAATATAAGCTGATGGAAGTGACACATTGTTTTATTTATTGAAATGACTCTGGTGCTAGTCAGGTCCCAGTCAGCCTCGTCAGCCTGGTCAGCCTAGTCAACCTAGTCAGCTGAGCGCGAATTTTCTGATCTCTGTGGCTGCAGTCTGCATTTTCCCTCCTGCATTTCTCCACCGCCCGTGGTCCGCGGTTCAGCCCTCTGAGATGGCTCCAGTCCGGTTTCTCTCAACGTCGCTCGGAGACAACTTGTGTTGGTCACCGCAAGCTGCTATTCAGCTGAGACATTTTGAAAATGTCGTCTTCAAGGTAGAGTTTTGGGCGCTCAGGCCAAGCCAGCCTCAAAGCCAACCTCAAGTCCATGCAGCCGAAGCGATGCGACCATTCACCAATGAGACTCTTGGCCAAGACTGCACCAAGCATAGGAGTGATCCTTTGCCTTGATTTGCCAATGAAACTGCAATGCATTTGGACCTTTACCAGTAGTACCGCACAAGGCGGTGGTGGGAGTTTCAAAAATAGGAAACCTGTAGGAGAGGTTGGTTGTGAATCAGGGATGGCAGAGCGAAGCCACTGATGGACTGAAAGGTGCTTGATCTCTCTCTCTCTCTCTTTCTCTCTCTTTCTCTCTTTTTCTCTCTGTTTCTCTCTCTTTCTCTGATTATCCACCTACCTACCTACCTACCTACTGATCTATCTATCTATCTATCTATCTACCTATCTACCTATCTACCTTGGATCAATCTCTTGCCTCTATCAGTGTTTTGGCACACGTCCAATGTTGTCCTCGATGTTGTACGTGATGTTGTGAATTTGGCGTTTCGTTTTTCACGTAAATTTTGATGTTGTAAATTTGGCGTTTTTTTTCCTCACGTAAATTTTGATGTTGTAAATTTGGCGTTTTTTTTTCTCACGTAAAATTTGATGTTGTAAATTTGGTGTTTTTTTTTCTCACGTAAAATTTGATGTTGTAAATTTGGTGTTTTTTTCCTCACGTAAATTTTGATGTTGCAATTTTGGCGTTTTTTTCCTCATGTAAATCTTGATGCTGCAAATTTAATTTGGTGTTTTTTTTACTAATGTAAATTTTGATCTTGCATGTTTTGTTTCAAAAATGTGATGAATTGTTTCGTTGTGTAAGTTTGGGAATTCTTCATTGATTCAAGAAATGGAGTGGTTCATTTGGAGTGTGTCAAAGTCGTTGTACTGATTGAGGGCTTGAACTTGTCAATTTCACTGCTGACGTCGTCGACAGCGTTTTGAAATAAAACATTCTTTGCGCATGGTGTTGGAAAATGGCCGCATGCAACGGCTGATGTTGTATTTGAATTTGTTTGCAAAGTGTTGTGTGGGCTGGTGGTTGGATGATGTCCCCCTTGTGTTTTGCCGGACGTTGCCACCTGAAATTGGCGTAACCTGCGACATATCAAAACTGCGAAAATTGCGTTTTATGCAGTTGGATAAAGAACGTGAAAACGTGCCAGGATAGATCGTCCGATTGCTATCAACCAAACTGCATCTCGATATGCATGCTGCCCTTTGTTTACTAGTTGTCTTTATCAGGCTGTGACAAACTGAAAGCATCCGAAGGTCAAATGAGCCTGCTCAGACACATTTGAGCCAACATATGTTCAGACGCATTGGTCTAGCGCAGATCATTGACAGAGGAGTTTGGAACGGAACAAGTTTGCGGTTTTCATGCGCAGCATCAAGTAAGTAACTGTAACTGTTGTATTTTATGTTCATGCGTGTTTTTTGGTTAGTTGCGGCTTATGTTCCAATAAACACATGTTTTCGTGTGTATAATATAACGTGCATGTAGAACGACACATATGTTTTTAATACATGGGGGTGAGGACAACGCTGACAACATGGCGTAAAGAACAGGATCCACAAGCCAGATACGACAGTGCACGGAAAAAGTCCAAGCGAAAACCTTTTGACTAGAACAGTGTAAATCACCAGTCCCACAATCAAAACCGGCTTGTTTGTTGAAATATTTGTTTTTCCTCTACTTGCTCCGAAACCTCTGGTGTTTGCCGCAGTGTCGTTACACACAGACATCACTTGCACATATCTATCTTTCTTTCTGTCTTTCTTTCTCTTTCTTTCTCTTTCTTTCTGCTTACCTATCTACAGTATATATCCATCTATCTATTTATCTATCTATTGGCCTATCAATCCTTCTATCTACACATGTATTCGATGATGTAAGTTGACTTAGAAGAAAAATGCGGCTACATATTGAGATGGAAGCCGAAAGTGTAAAACCAATCATATAGGAGTCACCGAACGGTTCAAAACAGTTCAGGGGCACTCCGTGTTGGGTACCTCCGAACGGTTCAGAACGGTTCAGGGGCACTCCGTGTTGGGTACCTCCGAACGGTTCTGAACGGTTCAGGCGTTTCTTGCTCTTCCGAACTATTCCGAACTATTTCGAACTATTCCAAAACATCCCAGAATTAAGAGTGATGTTGGGTACCTCCGAACGGTTCTGAACGGTTCAGGGGTTCCCTTTGTTGGGTACCTCCGAATGGTTCTGAACGGTTCAGGGGTTCCCTTTGTTGGGTACCTCCGAACAGTTCTGAACGGTTCATGATCGCCCTTGGATATTAAAGTATTTTTGTAATCCCTAAAGCCAAAATCACACCACATCATGGCCCAATAAGAAACAGGCTTACTGTCTTAAAAGTTGAATCAAACGAAGAAGTAGCAAAAATCTCAATCGGATGTCCAACGCCAATCTTGAAATGGACAATAATTCATCGTCGTATATAAGATGCATTGGAAAAGTCTGTAGGGTTGATACCAACATAATCAAAGCAGCTGCCAAAAAGACCGCACACACAATCCTGCAACCGCCGGGAAGTCGCCTTTGCAGGAGCGCCGTCGGAACGCCAGAATGGCCCCGTGAAAAGGAGGA